>JBAGKK010506354.1:0-14340 GCA_037177015.1 Euceroptres primus | reverse complement strand
ATAAAACGTAAAATGTATATCATATAAAAATATGAATAAAGAAAATAAAATATAAATATTAAAAAATAAATAATAATAAATAAAAATATAAATATAAAAATTAGATAAGTTTGAATAACATCTGCTTTACAGGTGTAAGTCGTGGAATGTTATCAAGTACAAGCTACAAATCTGCAGTAACTCGTGGCCGACCAAGGCTACAATTTGAAAAGAGTTCTGAACGAACTAAAAGAAGACGTACATGTGAGCTTCGTTCTGATTACAGTCAAGAAGAAATATCGAAATAATAAAGATGCGGAACAAAACTCTACAACTCACAAGAAGTCAGATAATTTCGCTAATGGTGTACTTGCTATGTATATGGACTTGAGTTTAACTAAGCCTAGTACGAAAATATGAGACCTTATAACAAAAAATTGCTTGGAGATAAGCATTACCCTCCTTATGATAAAATTAATTCTGCAAAAGAAATTTGCTATCCTAAGGATATAAAAATTACGGAACGTGGCGCTAGTGTTGAGTTGCAGTCACTATTTGATCACACAAGTCAGAGAATAATATATTCAGTACCTGATGAACAAGTGGAGAAAATTCGGAGTCAAGAGTTTGAAATGTATACTAAGTGGGGTATGGATGGCTCATCAAATTAACAAACTTTTAAGCAAAAATGGTCTACAGATGTAGATTAGCAATTGATTTAGAAAAGTTTGAGGAATATGCGCAAGAAACAGCTGAATTGTAGATCAAGTTTTATCCATGGTACACGATGCCTCCTTCTGTGCACTAAGTTTTAATCGACGATAGTTCAGTCAAGAATGCACGAGCTCATAATAGCAGAATGTGTTCCCGCAAGGATAATCATGAAGACATAATCCACTACCTATTCGTTTCAACCGATCCAGTCATAAATCAGAAGAGATTGAAAAAGGAAAAGACGATCAAGGAATTGACTTCTGGGGCTAAGAGGTTGCTGAAAAAATACACTGAGAGTGACAACGAAGAAGACGATGCTCTGGAAGTAGCAGATGGCATTTCAAGCAGACACGAGATTGTGATTTGCACTTTAAAAACTACTGATTAAGATTTCTTACATTCTGCTTAAAGTAAGCTTATGTGGTACATAATGATTAGTATGAAATTAAAAATATATTTAAATTTAGAAAATTCTGAGTCATCGCACCCGTTTAGGGGTCTTGAAATTCCGCCCCTGAGTTCTTATAATTTAATCAATCATTTATATAACTTAATCAGTTATTCTAATTCCATAACGCTACTAAAACTGAACATTTTTAATTAATTAACAAATTTTTAAATTTGGGGCCCATTTTAGAGGTCGTATCAATTTCGCCCCTGCTTAGTTGTAGATTAATTACAAGTTAGATCATCTTATGAGTATCCGTTAAGTTTTAAGCTTTTTACAGTTTTTTTTTACTGCGAAAAGATATTTTCTTCCACTCCGGCACCTAAGGCTTGACTATTGCATTCCAAATAAATTAGGTATACATAAAAAAACTAAAATTAATCATTTTTAGTTCATAATTACATTTCTAATAAAAAATAAACTGGATTTTAATGAATTTTAAAGTTTGGTACCCCCTAGGGCCCAAAAACGTCCACCCCTGATTTTTTATAATTAAATTAAAAACTACAATATGTGTATTATATACCCTCCAATTTTTATTAAAATTTGTTGGTTTTTCTAGTTTTTGTAGATTTTTGACCGCAAAATGGGATTTTCTCCCATTTTCTCCCCAGTCTACATACATCAAGCGATTTTAGTGCACATTAACTATCAAGTTGCAGTGAATCAATTTAATATTTCAAAAAAATTGTCATAAAAATTACACAAAAAAAACAACCTGAAATTCTTTTTTAATCAAGGGGTTAACAACTAGACAGTTGAGTGTACACGGACTTCAATTTTTGTAACTTCAACTGACTTCAGTTGACTTCACTGACTTCACACACTTCACTTCACTGCCTTGAGTGATTTTTCTGACTTCAACTGACTCTTCTGACTTCAAGTGACTTCAACTGACTTTAGATGACTTCACTGACTTCAGATGACTTCACTTACTTCAGGTGACTTCGACTGACTTCAGTGACTGCAAGTGATTTCACTGACTTCAAGTGACTTCAGCATATCTGCACACCTGTCTTCACGAGTTATTTACCCCTTTTTTAATTTTATTTTTATAATTACAACACATTTGCAATTCTTTCGTTTAAAATTGAACTTGCCCTCCGTTTAAAATCGTAGAAGCAGGATTTGGAAAACAAAAATAAGCCCTCTGTGGGCTTATTTCCTTAATTTTGGGAGCCCGACACAAAGGGATGAAGGTGAGTGGGGCATTTAGTTTGCGAATTTATGGAGCCAACCAACTATTTAGATAGGCGGATAGATCCCCGCCGAATCCGCTCCGAGCGATTTCAGGTTTTTGCCGCGATTCAAGTACTTACCGGGACTTACTACTTGGACTAGTTAAGTACAATGCAGATATACACAATAAAGAGGGAACCTCCTAAATATATGCAAAGTTGCGGAATCATCGGTAATTATTCGGCGTACTACCTAATTAGTTTTTCGTCGCTGGTTAATCCCTCCTAGGGCATCAGTGAGCCGATCTTTGCTTACCGATGGTTATAACTAAGTTTGGGATTTTCTTGTGGTTCAGTTAGCACGTAAATAGGGTGAGACAGGCTTTAGGTTTCGAGATTAAGGTGATATTTAAACGAGACAGCCGAGCCTGCGATCGTTTGCTGTTGCTGTTCCTTCTACTTCTCGAAAGTCTAACTTTTTTTCTGCATCTTCCTCTACCTTCTGGACCAGAAAGGAGATTAACTTTATCGCCCGACGTAAGTCGAGACTCGCGTCGACTACGCCAAGAAAATGTCAGGCTAGCCTAAATCTTCTTGCGCAAAGAGTGGTGCGGTGCCGTGGTTGAGACTTGACCCTTTCGGTTTCATATTTTGTAGCATAATTTTTTCAGAAAGTTGTCATTTATTTGGATAATTTTTTTTAATTTGAAAGTAGGTATATAAAAAATACTAAGTTCTTCTTAACTCACCGAGATCTGATCTTTCGTCAATTATTTGTTCTTTAGAAGCTAAGTATCTGACAAGAACCAAAAATTGGCTAAACTACTTATTTTATACATTCTCTTATTTTCCTGCATTAATTACTTTAAAATTAAAGGGTTAAGATAGAAAGATTGTAGATATTATCTGATCATTATTCTTTATTAAAAAATCGTTTCGACGTTTCGTCCACCGACGGTGGACATTCTGAAGAAAATGACTAAATAAAATTGACACATTAAATTGGGTGCTTCAGAAATTAATTAAGGCAGACTTAAAGAACATAAAAATTTAATACTACATTTTATTTCATATTTTTAAGCAATTTTTTTGAACAAATACTTCAACGTATCAGTTTGTTGTAGAAAAAAATTATTTTGTATTAAAATCAATGTGATTCATTATTTATTAGAATGGTAATGAGTAACGATAAATGGTCGTAAATTGAAAATTTGTAAACAATTAATATAGTTATAAACAATTTTTTCTTCCTCGTAGAGGAAGCTTTGTAATGGTTACATTTTCCAAAGTTTTTAAATTCATTTAATTAAACTTTCGACAGTTGATAAATCTAATACAATGTAATACAATGTTCTGAACAATTGTCCGAATCTGTGTGTGTGTGTGTTCGTGAGTGTGTATGGATTTCACACTTTTTTGTGAACATGATAACTTGCGAACGGTTGCAGATAAATAAACTAAATTTAGAGGGCTGATTTTTATCACTAATATCTCAAATCAGATACAAGAATTTCAAAAAAAAATATTCATTGGATTTTTTCTAGCACTTTTGTAATACTTGAAAAATCGATTTTTATAGTTAAAACTTTTCTCCTTATCATAATTTACAGTTAATGCATTAGAAGAAAAGATTCCTTGAATCAAAAGGAATCGTTTGACCTATATAATATTAATACATTATATTGGAAATTAATAAATTTTGATTATTTTTAAGATTGGAAAAAATGAACATTTACAATTTTATTAAAATAATTGATGCTACCCCTATGAGGAAGCAAATTATCTATTTGCTATTTCACCATAACGAGGAAGCAAATTGTTCATGATTTGTGCACCAAAAAATGTGGACTTCCATATAAGAACGGCCCTTAGGGCCCCTTTCATATGGAAGTTCACAAATATAGACTATACGGGAAAATCGAATTCACAGTGAACATACCAGAGAAGTTAACATTGGGATGAGAGCATTTGATTGAAAGATAATTTCTAATGGAAAAAAATCTGAAAACAATTGCATGGTATGATACCCGCTTCAGCATTTATTTATATTTTATAACAAATTGAGTGGAGAAAAATATTGTGCAATACATGAACTCTATGTAATTTTTCCGTAGAATCGAATGGCGGAATTAGTTTTTACGTCAATCGGATTTCTCAACAAATTACTTGAACAAAAATTGTTTAAACAATTTAAAAATAAAATTTTCTTCAAAAAAAGAACACATTTTGGTCAAATTCTCTTATCCAAGTATTAACTTTTCTGATATCTCTATTGGTCTACCAATGAGCCTTAATAGTTTTAAAAATTGTTTATAACTTTATAGATTAATTATAAATTATCAATTTAAAGAGGAAGATTTGCGGTTTATTATGTGTGACTAAAATCTTAATATAGGGCTCAATTGACGCCGAATTTAATAAGCCTTCCGATTTTTTTAAAATCTCCATATCTTCATTTCTTCCGGAGTTAGTCATAAAAACAGACCAGCGAGTTTTCAATTTTAAAAATAGTTGGTTGGAACAACTAATAAAATAGACGTGCCAACGCTTCAGATTGTTGTAGTTACTACTTAAAGTAGTAAGGTTTATTACTTATTATTAAATTAGTAGACTTTACTGTTAAAATATATTAAAAATATTAGAATTCGATATTTTTTCGCTCTATATTAGCGGCACTTCTTTCTGAAACAGAAGTATGGCTGTAGAGCGGAAAAATGTGTAATTATAATCCTTTTTGCGTAAAACTAATAGTTCGGTTATTCAGGTTAGAATTCAAACTGTTAGTTTTATGCAAAAAGTATTAAAATTATACATTTTTCCGCTCTGCAACCATACTTATTCTGTTTCAGGAAGAAGCACCGCTAATATAGAGCGAAAAAATATCGAATTCTAATATTCGTTGTGTAAACTGAAAAAAAAAATGGGATGGAACCTTTTTCCATGGAATTTTACGTAGGTTCAATGTGAATTTTCACTCGAAAATCGTTCTAATTCTAATTAATTAGTTGGGCCAACTATTTAGTTTGTAAGATATTATACTGCTGTTTTATTACTATTTTAGTTGGGACAATCATTTCACTGCGACTTATGAAGTGGATGTGCCAACTAATAAAATAGCAGTACCATTTTTCTCAGTGCACGTCTATCGAATTAACGATTTTTTACTTGCCTTGGAATTTTTCAATCTAATCGGCCAATCCCCAAGTTTTTAGCAGCTTCTGAGCTTCTCGTGTGTTTAAATAATTAATCCATACGATCGTCTTCTTCAAAAGCCCGGAAGCAGTAAAATCTGTGGCGGCGATCGTGAACGTGTGGAACGCTATTTTTCAGTGCGAATATTGGCAGCACTTTTCACCTTTCAGTTGTACCAACGATTCCAACGAATAAAAATTGTAACCAATACTACGTTTGTTTCTTGAAAAACACATTGGTGTTAAATGTGACTACTTTATTCCTTATGCTTAAAATTGCTAATGTTACTAATATAAATTTCGTAGGAGCACTAGCAGCGACTTCTTGCCGCACAAAACTAGGTAGTTAATATTACCAACGAAGTAGTTGTCGCAGCTAATACCATCTCTACTAATAAAAAGCTTGTTGAAACAACCAACCAGTTTTTTCACTGTTTAATAGGATTTTTTAAAAGTGGTCCAATAATTTTCGATGGTACTGTAAATATCATTCTAGTAACAAATAACAAGAATTTAAGTCGATGCAATGTTTGCCGACAAAAAACTGATATATTGGAGTATTTGTTTGAATAAATTGTTTATAATAATGAAATATAATGTTGAATAAAATATTTATGTTTTTTTTAATCTGCCTTCATTAATTCTGATTAAGAAAGAGTTTATTTAAGTAATTTGTATGTAGAGATAAAAAATCATATTGTTGAAAAAGCAAGTAATTCACATATAATTCATTTAGTGATTATAAAAAATGGATCTTTATGTCAAGGTCAACAAATATTTTATGACAGTCATAGGACAACTAACCTGATCAAACTATTTTTCTAAGGAGTTTTATTCGCTCTATGGTATTGACATTTTTGTCTCCCTGAGTTTTTTTTGCTATTCAGCCGTTCGTACTTATCAAATTATTTTTTACATACAGTGAATTATGAATTCTCAGTAGTAATTTATGTTACATGTAATATGAAAATTATGAATATTAGTAAGCATTAAATAAAATTAAGCAATAACATATGACAAATGTGGGCAAATTTATATTTAATTTTAAAATATGAACCTGATACCTGATACAGTTTAAAAATAATCAGATCGACCTTCCAAAGTTCAATTAACATTTTTCCCCATGGAAATTACAATTGCAGTTTTTCCAATTCTAATTTAAGACCGAATTTACTCCTTCTTAAAATTATTTCCTTTTTTTTCTTCTTTTTTCAGAAATCAATATAACTTAATTTTTCTTGTTTATTATAAAACAAATTGTTTCCCGTCATAATATTTACTTTTCCTCTTCCTTCAAACGCAATATATGATATTTCGCTTTCAACAAAAACATCCAAACTAATGAGATTCCTTAAAGCGATTAACGTCGAACCGTTAAGAGAAGCTTTACTGCAGGAAATAATTAAAAAACTAATGGGTAAACCGAAACCACCCTAAGAAAATAAAATATGATCCGGCTTTATCTGGAAAGGTTGGTCGTCTATTCTACACAGAAAAAATTGGAGGTTCCTTTTTGTTGCAGTTCTAATGGAACATAGGGAAATTACAGTCGTGTGCAAAAGTTTTGGGCCAAATACATTTTTGACTATATGTAGTAAATAAAAGGAGCTAAGGAAGATTGAGTATATATGAGTTATTAGTATTTTATTGAACTACAAAATTATGGAATTTATATATTTTTAATAAAGATTGTTGACAATTTCTTACACAATGTTTTTTATGGCGGTGTTCAAAAATAATGGGCCACACTTATTTTATAGCTTTATAAAATAGAAGGCATTTACAAAATGAAGAAGAAAGTAATTATTTTGTTTCTTAATAAAGAATACTTAGTAGCCATATTCTTTGCAGTAATTACAGCAGCACATCGACGAGGCATTGAATCAACTAAGCGCTGAACGTAGTTCTTTGGTATTTTTTCCCATTCTTCCTGCAGATTTTGCTATAAAGCAGCTTTGTTCGAATGTTTTTTTGTTGCAACGCGAATTCCAAGTACATCGCACAAATTTTTGATCGAATTTAGATCTGAAGATTGCGCTGGGTGATCTAAAAGCTTTACTTTTTGTACTTTCAAAAATTCCTGGACTAGCTTCCACTTACGTTTTGGATCATTATCTTGCTGAAAGATCCAATATTTAGGCACCTCTTTCTTGGAATATGGTAAAAATTTTTCGGACAAAATATCTCGATACATCACACTATCCATGATGCCTTTAATCTCGTGCAATGGGCCTACTCTTCGCGAAGACATAGCTCCCCAAACCATGACTGATTCACTCCCATGTTTAACTGTTGGAATTTGATATCGGGAATCATATCTTGTTTTTTCTGACAAATCAAAATTCAATCTGTTTGGAAGTGACGGAAAAAAGTATGTTCGACGTCCGAAAAACAGAAGATACGATTCCTGATATCAAATTCCAACAGTTAAACATGGAGGTGGATCAGTCATGGTTTGGGGAGCTATGTCTTCGCGAAAAGTAGGCCCATTGCACGAGATTAAAGGCATCATGGATAGTGTGATGTATTGAGATATTTTGTCAGAAAAATTGTTATCATATTCCAAGAAAAAGATGCCTAAAAATTAGATCTTTCAGCAAGATAATGATCCAAAACCAAAGTAGAAGCTAGTCCAGGAATTTTTGAAAGTACAAAAAGTAAAGCTTTTAGATCACCCAGCTCAATCTTCAGATCTAAATCCGATCAAAAATTTGTGGGACGTACTTGGAATTCGCGTTGCAACAAAAAAAAATTCAAACAAAGCTGCTTTATGGCAAAACTGCAAGAGGAATGGGAAAAAATACCAAAAGACTACGTTCAGCGCTTATAGTTGATTCAATGCCTCGTCGATGTGCTGTTGTAATTACTGCAAAGGGTATGGCTACTAAGTATTGGTTATTAAGAAACGAAATAATTACTTTTTCTTGATTTTGTAAACGTTTACTATTTTATAAAGCTATAAAATAAGTGGGGCCCATTATTTTTTAACACCGTCATAAAAAACATTGTGTAAGAAATTGTCAACAATCTTTATTAAAAATATATAAATTCCATAATTTTGTAGTTCAATGAAATACTAATAACTCACATGTACTCAATCTTCCTTAGCTCCTTTTATTTATTATATATAGTCAAAAATGTATTTGGCCCAAGACTTTTGCACACGACTGTACATAGAAAGTGGCGCCATCTATTAGGGTTCCGTTTAGTTGCATCTCCATTGGAACGCGAAAATCGGTTTTAATTAACATTCCAGTTTTTTTTTGTTTAATTCTATAAGAAAGCAAGGAAGTCTTAACCATAAGGAAGAAGGCAGAAGAAATAAAGCATCATAAAAAAACTAAATCTACTCTCTCATTGCTTATATTCATCTTCATAATATCCATCATATATATCATTTTTATATATTATATTACACGCATCTCAGCCGCATTATTCTTGCAGCACCCTCGCTACAGTCTAGCTTTCTCACTATACACTATGTTACAGCACTTGGTTAAGTAATGCTTCAAGCAAATCTTTTCTCGATAAATATTCGTGGTTTCTGAAACTCCGACATTACATGAGAACAAACAGTTACTATACGAACGTCGACTAGTTCGATTCTGCATTCACTAATGCAAAACTTTCTTGTGTTAGGAAACATCGTCGAGTTTATGATTTTAGAAATACCCTGTTTCTTCTTCTGCTCGACTCGGTTTTACGTTTTACTCGTTCGTTAAAAAGTTTAAACGTCCCACCCTATTCAGAGTTCCGCTCAAGTTTCCTGGATTCTCCGGAAGTCCTCGGAGGAACTTGAGGAGCTTAACGAACACATTGAATTTCCAGACATGCGATCAAACAGAAAAAAAGAGCCAAGTTTCGTTTTTTTAAAATCGAACCTTCCGCTCTTGCTTAATCTTTGAATTTATATATCTCATCCCTTTTTGTTTTCTGTATTTAAAATTGAACAGAAATTGTAAAGGATATTAAATTGTAATTTCTTTACAATGCAAGACCATCTTTTAAACTGGTGTCTTTAAAATCTACTGTACTGAAACTAAATCTGGAAAACAATGATTCCTTTTGTATAATTAATATAGAAGTTAAATAAGCCTGTCATTAGCGTAGGGATCCTTGTCGTCTCTGCTTCCGTTGTTCGTTGTTCTACAAACATTTTCCTTAAGTACACTTGATCCACTTCGATGTCTTCTTCGAGGAGGTGTAGGAGCATTTCCATCATTCTCAACCGAATCCGTCAAATTTATTCGATGCATCCTACTTGGTTTCTCAGGTGTCTCATCTACTAAACTATTTTCATCCTTAGAATCCTTGGAATCAAACGAAAAGCTCAAGATTTTGTAACTTTTTACATTATTCTTAGAAGAGTTGTTCAAAATCTCTTTTTCTACTTCAAAAGGTGATTTATTTTTCTCAGAATTATTGATGACTGATCCGTCTTTCAACTCCACTGCAACAATCTTAACTTTATCCTCGGAAATTCTGGTACCTTCAAGATCATTACCATTTAATCCAAAATCAACACTAACATTCAATTTCTTCACATCTTCACTGGCAATAAAATTGTCTTCATTTTCTTTGAACTTTTTCCCCTTTTCGACAGGAACAATACAAGGCTCGATCAGCTTTTCTGGTGACCTTGGCTCTGTAGATTTAGTTCTAGAGTCCTCTTCTTTTTTCTCCAGAGAATCTTCTTGATTGAAAGAATCTTCTTGAATGAAAGAATCTTTTTGATTGAAAAGATCATCAAGATCTTCTTGCTCATCCCTTTTCTCCAGCATGTCTGAAAGTGCCACTTCCAGTTCTGTGAGACTAGGGGTCATGGAACTAAGATTACTTCCTGCAGCAACAGCAGCTTCTTCTTGTAGAACCTTTAACAAGGTAGAATGATCATTCCCAAGGATTTCGGCCTTGATTTTAGGTTCTGGACTTGGTGGAGGTGTTTTGAGAACTTCCTTGGTTTCGTTGGGTACAACAGAGTTCTTAGTGATTTTATTTTGAACATCCTTGGCTATTTTCTCTTCGAAAAAGTCGTCTTCTCTATCATCATCTGCTCTATCCAAATCACTGTCAATAGCCTCAAGCATTTCCAGGGGCAAAGACTCTTCAGAAATGGTTTTGTGGATTCGAGAATGTTGAAAATCGAGTGCAAGTTCCTTCTCCTCATAACTCTCGAATGGCTCGCTCTCGTTGGACAAGCTTCGCCTCAGGATCTTACTCGGATCCCCAGAATCAAAATCGGACTTCCTGTCTTCGGAACGTGGCTCGATACTATCTGCTGAATGAAATTGCGCGGTCTAACTAGTCACGTACAGGAATTGTTGCTCTTCCACTATCGAATGCTCTCCAATCACCCTAACCGTGAGAGAGTAATAGACAAAAAGACTTTTCGACGTGATGATCCAAGGAAATGTGTGCCAAACTTTTAATTAACGAATTTTAAAAGAAAAACTTAAGGATACTTTAGAAAAGAATAATTTGGGTCATAATTGTTTATTTAAAAATAGTTATTTGGATTTTTTTGTGTTTTCTTGTGTTTTAAAAAAAGTTCTTTTAATTTTATTGATTAATAGCTCATTTTGTTTCTTAAAAGATTCTTAACATTTATGTTTGGTGCATTTTTATTCAAATTACTTTATTTAGAAATTTTACGGTACCTTGAAAATTAAACAACATGTGAAATAATGAAAAATGTTAATAAAAAAATGAAAATGACGTCTTTAGTCTAAAACGAAGAAAAAACACAAATATCAAATAACTTTTTTTAAATAAACAATTATGACTTATAAAATTTTTTTCTGGAATACACTTGAGTTTTTCTTCTAAAATTTGTTGCAATTAACAATAGGCTTTTTTTTGTTGATTTTATAATTCAAGATAAAGATTAATTATTTTAAGCATGAGTGTACGAAGTGAACATCCTTAATTTGAAACGAAAGCAGGGATCTTTGCACTTTTTTTTTCAATTCAAAGTTCATAAATTCTATACTGCCCTACAGCCTTCCAGAATCCTCCAGATTCTTTCCAAATCCTCCAGATTCTTTTCAAATCTTCTATAATTTTCAAAAAATGTTCCAAATCATCTGAGTTCTCTTATAATAATCTTATAAAACCTTAAAGAATATCCCAACATTCTTTAATATTCTATAAAATATTCTAAACTGTTTCTCAATCTTTTATAATTCTACAGAACCATTTAAAACCCTCTAAAATCTATAAAAGACTTCTATATGCTTGAAGAATCTTCTGGACTGTTTTCAGAATTTTCCTAAAATTTTGTGGACTTTTCGGAAGTCTTCAAAAAGAAATATGGAAGGGAATAGAAAATTTCAGAAGGTCATGGTAGAGTTCAGAAGATTTTTGAAAATTCTAAAAGATTCCAATACATTGTAGCATGTTTTTTCAAATTATAATAGATTTTGGTGTGTTTTTGAATATTTTAGAAGGTCCTGGAAAATCCTGGAGGATTTTAAAAGATTTTGGAAAAATAAGGAAGTCTGCGAATTATTCTAAAACATTCAAAAATTCCAGAAGATTGAGCAGGATTTTGAGAGATTCTAGAATTAACAATTTATATTAGATTTAACGAATCTACAAATATTTTAAAATATTTTTGAAGATTCGAAAAGGTTGCGGAAAAGTTTAGAAGATTTCATGGAGGATTTGAGAAACTTCTAGAGAGTTCCAAACATTCTGAAAGTCTAGAAATTTGAGGAGCATTTTATTAGGCTCTAGACAGGAATCTAATATTTTTGCGGATCTTTAAAGATTCTGGAGCATTACAACAGACTCATTTCATGAATTAATTTTTTGAAAATTAAAAAAATTCAGAAATTATGTACTTGATAAAATTCATCGTGTAATTAAAATTATTTTTCGGGAATATTATAGAGCCTCTAATAATATTTTGGATTTAATTTTTGGCTTAGTTACATTCATCAAAAGATTAACTGAGATTTTTTTCCTCTTTCTTGTTAAACAACAATGAACTTTAACATCTGAGGATGAAATATAATTTTATTTGTTAATATAATGTGAGTTTTATTATAATTTTTTTAATAAAAAAATTTCTCACTTTTTTATAAAAAGAATCCTCGTTTTCGAAAAATACAGTAGCGGTTACGAGTATGAGACCACTTCACTCGCATCTTATCGGAAAAGAATTCTTGTCTTTTACATTTAATTACTCGGAAAGGAAACGCGACTGTAACTTTTGCCAAAAAGCATTAAAAGGATTAAAAAATTTCGCGCCGAAAGAGCCAACTTTGAATAACTTTGGAACATTTTTAGTCAAGATATAAATTAAGAAAGCTAGAGGAAAATAATGTGCCCGGTGACAAATTTTCGATCCTTTTTTCAATTGATGGAAAAATCTAGAAAAGATTCAGGAGAATTTTGAAAAAATTCATGACGGTACTTTAAAGTATAAGCTTCGAAATGAGACCTAGAAACTCCAAATATCTTTACTAATTATTTAGTAATAAACACAAATGTGCCATATTTTTATTTTTAGGAGACTCCAAGAACATGCAGTGAAGGCGAGCAAATGCTTGATCGTCCCATGTTTAGTACTTGAAGCAGGACCGTCTTGAACATAAAAAGATTTTGGGAATAAGGAGCACCTTTTTTTTCTCGATATGAGTTCAAAATCTTATTAAATTGAAATTCATTATTTATTAAAATTATTTAATAATTTTGATTTTATGTCATTAGGCAATGATTCGTTAATTCTTTTTCATTTGAGTTAACTTCAATTTCGTTTCCAATAAAACTTTGATTTGCGGCAAAAATTTATTTAAAATTTCAATATTTCATGATCAAAATATTCATTCATATATCAGATATATTATTTATTATCAAATTTTAAATTAACAAATATAATGTGTTTTTAAAATTCAACATACTCTACATATATTACAAAATCGAATCAATGGATTCATTTGTGTAATGATTGTTAATAAAATATATAAATTAAATTACTGGAACGTGAAACACAACATAGACAGTGTAACCTGCTTTAAATAAACATTAAACCGACAAAACTGAAGATCAGTGACAAATTATCTAGGTCGACCTAGTTGTCTGACTTCTCTGTGCATTTTTTAAATAAATTATATTTGATGATGAAATTTCGAAATTTTAAATATATTTTTACCGAAATTCAAAGCTTTATTGTCTTTAAAGAGCCGGAAGTGAAAGTTAGGTAATTTTCATTTAATGTTTGAGCCCTTTTCTGCAAAAAATTATAATTTTTCTTTGCATGAAATGGTTTATTGAGAAGTGTAAATTCTTAATCAAAGAAGAGTTTTATAAAGAATCAGATTAAAGTTACCTCGAATAAAAAAGAATTAACGAATCATTGCATAAAGATATAAAATCAAAATTATTAATTAATTTTAATAAAAAATTAATTGCAATTTAATAAGATTTTTACGCCATACAGTGAAATAAAAAAGGTGCCCCTTGTTCCCAAAATCTATCCAAGAATCAAAAGCTTTTTTTAGAACTCTTTGAGGGAGCAACTTTCCTCTTTTGATTTTTTTTGTACCTTATCTTGTTTGTGCAAAAAATGCGAATTTTTATTTTTCAGAAAAAAAATTTTCTTTCTCCTTTCCAAGATGCGGACACAAGATGAACTCTTTTGGGATATACTCACTAGAGGTGTGCATCCATCCGATCGAATTTTTAGTGCAAATTGGTACCTTTTTGGCCACGTTGAGAACATTGAATTTTTCAAAACTAAGTTTAATTCGAGAAGAAATTGAAGCTTCTAAGCTCTCTTCGAATGTAAGATTTCTCTAAATCGAAATTACTCAGTTGGTTTTGAAAT
>JBAGKK010506353.1:0-33756 GCA_037177015.1 Euceroptres primus | reverse complement strand
CTATTAAAAAACAAAACTATAGAATGAAATAATCTGTATATACTCTTCGAGATTTTGTTAAGAGATGTTCAAAGGTTTTTTTTTTTTATTTAAGCTTCAAATCTACATATAGATTTATTCGCCAAATGTTCAAAGGTTATTTAGGAACTTTGGCAAACTTAAATTACTTATAACTCGAAAACGGTCAATTTTACAAAAAATTGACAAGAGACACAAGTTGTTTAAAATGACCCAAAAGATTTTAGAAAAATGCGTTTGGGTTGAAAAAAGCATTTTTTGCAATTAGTTAAAACAAAGATTGTTTAAACAAATTTGCACCACTTTTTCGGCCGGCAAACTCTCGAACCTTATTCAGGGGCATATTCCGAAGGGGAATATGCAAAAAAATCGAATGGGAAAATTTTTTCTTATGAAAGCGCCGTTTTCGCCTTGTCTAAGTCCTGTTTTTTCCTTTTCAACGAGCATCGTGAACCTTTCACTTAGCTGCACTTAGTTCCCAAAAGCCCAATGTCCACAGGGGTCGCTGCGAAAAATAAAATGCAGTCCTGTTTTACCTTTGAACGAGCATCGTGAACCTTTCACTTAGTTCCCAAAAGCCCAAGGTCCATAGGGAGCGCTGCGAAAAATCAGCCGAAAATGAATGCATGGGATTGTCAATCTCCCACCTGAATGTAAATAAAAAATCGGTCGGTAATTCATGACGTCATCATGTATTTAGGATGCAATTCCACAGGCTGCATTTTAGCATATTAGAAGTTTACATATTAGAATTTCAACCAATTAGGTAATTATAAATTTTACAGGTATAGCCTGATTGGTTGAAATTCTAATATGTAAACTGCTAATATGCTAAAATGCTGCCCGTGGGACTGCGCCCTTAAATACCTAGCTAAATAAAAGAAAAAGGATTGAACTTCTGTCAATTCAAATATTCGCGCCACTTTGTTGGTTTCGAAACTCCTGTTAATTTAACATGTGCTGGACCAATGGCGTGGAACCACGATCCCAATGGCGGTGTGGCTGTTCAGTTTCTTGATATCGGTAAGATAACTAGTTTGGCAAGACGAGAAGTGTAATTTGTGTGTTGTAACAACATTGGTAACATCACGGAACAATTTCTTAGAAAGTCATGTTTCACTGTGGTCTGCTGTTAGTATTGCTAGATGTGTTTTTCGATGGTTCGTATTCCTAACCTTTTCAGGAATATATCAAATAGTACAAACCAAATACATTTCCTGGATTTACTTTTTATTTTTCCACTCAGCGGTCGGTGGGGTAACTCAATTAGAAGTTGATAGACATTTGGAACTTGGCAGAGACTTCCTTGCCAAAGGACAATTCCAAGATGCCCTTTTACAGTATCATGCAGCCGTGGGTAAGTTCTTTTTATTTTCAGAATACCTGTCCTTTCTTCTTTTTTTTTTCGACACGTAACAGACACCTACTCTATAATTTACCTTCCTAGAACCCGTAGAATCATTACGGATTAAATTTACGCCCATATCTTTGTTTTGTTAGTGTGTACTATCGTGTTTTGAAATTTAATAAGGTGGAGACAAATTTATTTTTAGTTTCGGTGTTTGTAATTTTGTTTTTATTTTCATAGCCATCTGTTTTGAAAAATAGCGCAGGCATTTAAATGATTTATTGTTGTGGACTGTGGAACTTTAAATCTTTCAATAATTTGATGAAATAAAATTTGATAGCATTGAATTTTATGTTTAAGGAAGGAATTGTATCGAGCCTCAGTTAAAGTAATATTTGGATGTTGATGGTGAAATTGGCTTTAGGGTCACAAAAAATCTAAAGCCAATTTCACCGTCAACATCCAAATATTATTGAATTTTATACCACAGTGCTCTTTTTTACTTGAGGTTTAATTTAGTTCATGAAATAGCTATTTATTTGTCTGTTCACTGTAAAAAATTCGTTGTAAATGTATCTTTATGTCCACTGATTCACGTAGTAATATTACACGTTTAGTGTAAAATTCTAACGTTAATCACTGCAATTTTACACTAAAAGTGTAATATTACCACGTGAATCAGTGGACATAAAGATACATTTACAACGGATTTTTTACAGTGTACCTTTGTTTTATATACGTTGACTTTGTTTATCTTACACTATTATGAGTTTCTGAAATGGTAGATAATGCGTTTGTATGATGTGTACCTAATGATAACTGCTGGAAAGTACAGTTTCATAAATTTAAATTATACTTTTCTCACAGAGGGTGATCCCAAAAATTACTTGACATACTACAAAAGAGGCACCGTCTACTTGGCGTTAGGAAAAGCAAAATTTGCTCTACTTGATCTGGAAAAAGTTTTAGAGCTTAAACCAGATTTTACGGCTGCAAGATTGCAACACGGAACTGTTTTGTTCAAACAAGCGCAGCTCGATGAAGCCGAGAATGATTTTATACATGTGGTAAGGTCATTGCCTATATTTTTATACAAATTCCTACTTGGATACAAAATTTTTAAATTTATTTTATCTTTTTAAAAGATTTAAAGTAAATATCTAACTTCTGTGTTGGTTCAAACGGATTATAACTTATCACGTTTATTTTTGCACAATAGAGATTCATACATAAACATGTCAGATTATTTAGAGAAGTGAGACAAGTATATTTCGATTTGAATAAAAGAGTCATGAATTAAATTAAAATTGATCATTTTACAGTTGGCGGTAGAACCAAATAATAAAGATGCGTTAGACGGACTCTATAAAATAGAAACCTGGCGAGAAGAATTAGCAATAGCAGATACGTTGGTACAGAGAGGCGATTATGCCTCTGCAAAGTCACGAATTACGAAGATTATTGATGTTTGTCCGTGGTCTTCGCACCTCAGGGAACTCAGATCTGAGTGCCACGTGGCTCTCGGAGATTACATGAATGCAATCTCTGACATTCGGTCCACGACAAAATTACTATCCGACAACACAGAAGGATTTTTCAGGCTCTCATCACTGCTCTATCGTCTTGGCCAAGTCGATGAAGCTTTGAAGTGAGTATAATTAACCAAATAATAAAAACGCAAATCGGAATTTCGCTTATTAATATTCTCCGTAGCAAAATGCTAATTATAAAATTATTTTTTTAAAAAACATGATTACAATTATATATCTTGAGAGAAAAAGTCAACTAGAAATCGTCTGAATGCGATTACGAAAACACAGCGCTACTGTTAATCATCTGTGACCAATCAGCTGTGACCAATTTTGTTTTACAATATAGTTTCCTACAGTTTATGAGAAAAACCAACCAAACTTGACCTTATTTTTTATTTCACTTTAATTACGTTTATTTTAAAATAAATATTAATATTTTACTGAGGTTTTAAGTGAAACTATGACATTTAAAAATGTAATTAATTAATAATTTTCAGAGAGATTCGAGAGTGTCTAAAATTGGATCCTGAGCACAAAGAGTGTTTTCCGTTTTACAAAAAGATAAAGAAAGTCGCAAAGCTGCTAAGCGACGCAGAATCAGCGCAAGAGGTCAAAGACCATGAAGATTGCATTAGACTTGCGAATCGTGTTCTTCAGCAAGAGCCCACGGTAATGAATGTAAGGTTTACGGCCTTGCAACTACTCTGCAAAAGCTACGCGGCTGATAACAAGGCCACTGAAGCGATCAAAAGCTGCGATGACGCTTATAGGATACGAAAGGAGCCTGGAATCCTTTGTGATAGGGCAGAGGCTTATCTCGCTGCTGAAATGTATGATGATGGTAAGTATTTTATCTTCTTGTATCTGAAAAAGTCAATTTTGGCTGGAACGTTTCAAGTTTTATACATTTCTAAAAGATAAATGATAGATAATATACTAGATAGATAGATAGATAGATGGATGGATGGATGGATGGATGGATAGATACATAGATAGATAGATAATACACTAGGTAATATATTGTATTTTGATCCCTTAATTTTAATACCTTCTGACTTTAGTCCTTACGACGATGAACACAAGTTTTTGGAACTAAAACATTTTATTGAGTAATTTTATTCATAGATGAGCTACGATTGAGTTCAATCCAAAGGGTCTGTCACCTCTCTGTTTTCTTTTGATATCTTTTCAGTGATGCCCCATGATTATTTTGAGACCATAAAGAAGGTATTATTGAATAAACTTAATTTAAAATTTTTATTTTCAGGTTATTGTGTATATTATTGTAAAAAGAACTACAAAATAGAGCTATTTTGGCTAAAACTTAGTATTTTAGAAACGACAAAAAGTAGCTAGACGTTAAACATCTTTGCAGATTCTGGACCCATTACAATTTTTAAAAAAGTGTGAAAGCTACAGCCTTCGGAATAGTACATTATGTAACAAGGGGCGAAAGGAGCAGATTTTTCCCGCGGGCAGTAAGTACCCGAGGGAAAAATCTACTGTCCCGTGTTGCACATAGTATTTTATTCCACTCTCGACCGTAGCCACCTTTTGGCCCTGAGAAGCGGGTCCGACGCATTTTTCTATAGCTTTGTTCGCGGCTCGAATTCTGATCGACTCGGAGCAACTCAGATTTCAATATGGCGACCGTCGACCAATCACAGCCTCGAATTTCGGAGGAGTTCTCGAGCTGCGAACAAACCTGTTTATATTTTGCTAGGTTGAAATTTTTCTTTATTTTGTAATTACAATTTCTTTATTTTTTGTAAAAACCAATTTATTATAAAACTAATAGTATTGTAAAAAAAATTGCAAAAGAAAAAAATGTCAATTTTACTTTCGCCCTGCAAATTTTACTTTCGCCTCGCTAATTTTACTTTCGCCCCGCAAATTTTACTTTCGCCCCGTAAATGCGGTTTACGGGAAATATATGCTACTTTCACCCCTATTTTCAGGGGAAAAAGGTGGCCATTTCGGACGAGTGTGGACTAATTATATTTTGCTTAAAAAATAGACTGAACAAAAATTTAGTTTTAGTTTTTGTGAAATAGCTAATTCCCTGTGCACTGTAGACAAAAATAATAACAATATAATGAAATTTACAGATCAAATTTGTTTTGAAATTTTTTTTCTAAAACTATTTAACACATACAAAAAAATACAATGTTCTATCTTTCATAGGTACGAAGTTATAGCGATTTGAAAAACACCCACTTTTATAAAAATTCATTAAACAGTCAATTTTCTTCAAATATTGCGTTCCTGATGCACTTCTCGGAAAGAGTTATTCCCACAATAATATATGAATCTTGCGGTTCAATATATTTTTGTTTTTTCATTGATTTTATTTCTATTTGAATGTCTGTCATTATCAGAAAATATGTCGAAAGCAGGAACGCGCGATGAAAATCGATTCAAAATTGGTTTGCTATGTTTAGGAAGAACGGAAGTTATGATACGCGTTTAAGGGAAATTGAGAGGTCACGTAGAGGAGATATTTGAGTATGATGCTTCTAATGAAAGGTTACCCCTCGTTTTGTGCTCCAGTACAGAAACAGTACAGTACAGTCAAATTTATCCAAAAAAAGGCCATTTTCTGGAAAAAATTAGCAGCACGGATAACTTTATCTTAAAATGTTCGGATGAACGTTCATTTTGAAGCTCCGAAAAGTTCGAGGCTAAATTCTTAATCAATTTTTTGTTATTAACAAAAAAAACGTGAAATCATAACATTTTTGCAACACGTTTGCTTGGATTGTTACTTTCGATTAATTAAAAAATAAGCTTTAAAATGAGTCCCTAGCGAATATCCTTCGACAAATAGTGTACGAGATATTAATTTGTTAATTAACATTGTGCGCTTTTTTAAGGAAGACAAAGCGATGATGAATTTTCATTGTTGAAAAAAAATCGCGATCGGGTTTTTGCTGTTGGATTCTCAAATTAGATAGTTGAACACGTTTGTTTGGATTGTTACTTTCGATTAAGAACTAGGTAAAAAGTGTATAGGACTTTATTTTTAGAGCATAAAATAAGCTTTAAAATGAGTCCCTAGCGAATATCCTGCGTCAAATAGTTTACGAGATATGAATTTGTTAATTAACATGTGCGTTTTTCAAGGAAGACAAAGCGATGATGAATTTTCATTGTTGAAAAAAAATCGCGATCGGGTTTTTACTGTTGGATTCTCAAATTAGATAGTTCAAAGTATTGAAAGGACATTTTTTTGGATTTCAGAATCCAAAAATGACAGGGGCGGGGAGCACTTTTTTTAACATTCATATTTTGTAAAAAAAAATCTGTTGAGTTCTATTTTACTGAAATATCTAACAGATTGTGCATCTTCAGGAAAAGATGATCTTCAGTATATTTAAGATGTCAACACAATTTTTCACATTGTTTATAATAAATCATTATTTCGAAATTTAAAAAAATTCTATTACAATTTGGTGTAGTTCTGTGAAATTATTTATTAAATTTGTTTAAATAATATTTTTTGCAACGAATATATTGCACGTAGGACTTTTATAAAATAGTAATTAAAATCCACCTTCCTCAATGGTTATACCCAATTTTTTCAGATTTTTCGGGTGGCTGTAAGTATGGAAAAAAATTATTGTGCATATCGATTTGTTATAAACATTGTGAAAATTTTTTTTGGCATCAAACATACTAAAGATGCACAATCTGTTAGATATTTCAGCAAAATTGAACTCAACAATTTTTTTTTTACAAAATATGAATTTTAAAAAAAAGTGCTCCCCCACCCCTCTGTCATTTTTAGATTCTGAAATCCAAACTAAATGTTTTTTAATACTTTGAACTATCCAATTTGAGAATCCAACAGCAAAAACCCGATCGCGATTTTTTTCGCAACAATGAAAATTCATCATCGCTTTGTCTTCCTTAAAAAACGCACAATATTAATTAACAAATTCATATCTCGTGAACTATTTGTCGTAGGATATTCGTTAAGGATTCATTTTAAAGCTTATTTTATGCTCTACAAATAAAGTCCTATACACTTTTTACTTATCTCTTAATCGAAAATAACAATCCAAGCAAACATGTTGAGAAAATGTTTCGATTTGACATTTTTTGTTAATAACAAAAAATTGATTAAGAATTTAGCCTCGAACTTTTTAGGGCTTCAAAAGGACGTCCATCCAAACATTTTAAGACAAAGTTCTCCGTGCTGCTAATTTGTTCCAGCAGAAATCTTAATTTGACTTGTACACTCATCGCTTGAAATAAAGCCGGGCTCGGGGGCGGACGGCTTTAAAATCGATGCTATTAAAATCCAGTTTGAACCGGATTTAAAGCGACGAGCGAGCACTCTTATGTTAACATTCAGAACCGCAAATATAGTCTCTGAACGTACAAAAGTAAATGCGTAGAGAGTCGCGATGTAACAACTTGCAAACAACTTCTGGCGGTCCTGACTGTTCGAACGATGGCCTTCAGTGTCGCCCGTCAAGGGACGCTCAGGGGGGGGGCAGAATCAGTGAAGCGTTAACGACCATGGAGCCGGCCTTATTTACAGCGGCCCAATTTCCAGCGATGAGTGTACTAAAAGTCAAATTTTCATTCTTTTCTGATTTTAAATCGCTGAAGAAAATCACTAGATTGAGTAGCAACTCTTTATGTATTTGCCACATTTGCCAACTTTGTGGGCACCGGTTTCCTGGCAAGTTTGCAAACATAGCAAATACATAAAAGAGTTCCTACTCAATTTAGCGATTTTGTTCAGCGGTTCAAGAGCAGAAAAGAGTGGTTATTTTACTTTGTTTTCTGTATCATTCTTGATAATGTATAAATTTCTTTTGCAACTAGAGCACAAAACTTTTATAAATATAAAAAAGGGGGTGTTTTTCAAATCGCTATAACTTCGAACCTATAAAATATAGAACATTTTTTTTGTACGTGTTAAAGAGTTTTAGAAAAACAAATTTCTTCTGATTTAACTCATATTGTTACTATTTTTGTCTACAGTGCACAGGGAATTAGCTATTTTACAAAAACTAAAACTAAAATTTTTTTCAGTCTCTTTTTTCGGCAAAATGTAATTTCCGAAGGCTGTAGCTCCTAAACTTTATGAGATATAACATTAATTTTTTGTTTAGTTTTACGGGGAATGTAATATACTTTAATTTTTTTCTTACAACCTCAGAGTAAAGTTAAAAATAACTAGTTACTTTAACTAGTTACTTATTCTCGTAACGAATTGGTAACTAGTTACATTTCTTTCAGTAACGGTAACTATAAAAACCGTTACTTTTCTCGTTACTTTCGAAACAATTTGTTTTATTACGACAATCAATATAGTTGATTACTTTTGCAACGATTTTTTTATTTCGACTATTCGAATGGTTGCAGGAATCATTAGGGTGCCCATTTAAATGCTACTTATATTTTTTTCAAAGGTCTTACCTCCTATAGTTCAACATTTTAACAAAATAATAAACCCCTATTTTTTTTAAATAATGTTTTTGTACCTCCGCAAGGAACTTAAATTTATAAATACGGTAAAACAAATTTTTTCTTAAAATGAAAAAATAGGCTGTAATATTTTTGTTTAAAGAAAACTATTAGACGGTAAGACCTGAGAAATATTTTAAAGTGGCGCTTATGGGGTACCAAAATAATCTAAATTTTTAAGAATGCAATAGCTAAAATTTTTCCTTATAAGAAAAAAATAACATCCCATTTTTTTTTACAGAAAACATATTTTAGAGGTTGCTCAAGACGCACGAAGAGAATAAAACGAATTTTTCCCCATTTTCTCGAAAACTTTTGGTTTTAACGAAAAAATATACACGAAAAAAGATGTTTGTTTTTTTCAGCGAACATTTTTTGTTTATACATGTTTTGTCTCAGAACCGTTTTGGAGGCAGTAGATCATTTAAACGTGGAGAAAAAGGCTTTTTTACAATTTTTTTTCTGAAATTTTTTATGAAGCTGGGAATATTAATTATATGGAAGGTGAATATACTTAAAAATGAACAACTTTTGTTTCAAATATTAAGTGATAAAACTATTCATTTAGTAAAATCAAAAGTTTTATAGTTTCTTTTAAGAAATTCGTATAATTTTATTGATCTAGAACTTTTTTTAAAGAAATATTATTTATTATAAACTCTTTTTAGCTGGTAAATTATCATTGCTTTTGCATATTGAATGGAGAAGGTAAAACACACTTTTGATATCGAAATAAGATTAATCTGATTTTTAGATCATTAAATTTTTGGCAGTGATGTTCGACGACTTGTAGTAAGTACTGTTTTGAACTTCACACTTGCATGGAAAGTCACTGTAATTATTTTTTGATCTTTTTTTTATGTAAAAAATGTTAAATTCATGGAGTTAGAAAATCATAGCCTGGACTGTCACTTCTCTATTCTGCGGTTTGTAAACTTTTACAGTGTTATTGTTATTTAACTCAAGCCTGTCGAATGAAAAGGACCAGAAACTGTACAAGTACAAGTTGTCGAACAACACCGCCAAAAATTTAATGATTCAAAAAAGTCTAGTATTGTCAAAGGATTGAAATCAGATGAAACTTATTTTGATATCAAAAATGTAATAAAAACATAAAAACAATGATAATTTACTAGCTAAAAAGAGTTTATAGTAAATAATGTTTCTAGCAAAAAAGTTCTAAAATTAATAAAATAATACGTATTTCTTAAAAGAAACTATAAAACTATTGATTTTACTAATTGAATAGTTTTAACATATCACATAATATTTGAAACAAAAGTTGTTCATTTTAAGTATATTCACCTTCCATGTAATTTATTTTTACAACTTCATCAAAAATTTCAGATAAAAATTGTAAAAAAGCCTTTTTCTCCATGTTAAGTGATTTGCTGGCCTTCAAAATGGTTCTGAAACAAAAAAGGTAAACACAAAAAATGTTCGCTGAAAAAAGCAAACAACTTTTTTCGCGTATATTTTTTCGCTTAAACCAACAGTTTTAGAGAAAATGGGGAAAAAGTCGTTTTTTTCTCTTCATACACTTTGAGCGACCTCTAAAATATGTTTTTTGTCAAAAACAAAAAATGGGATGTTATTTTTTTCTTATAAGGAAAAATCTTAGGGTATAAGGCTATTACTTTCTTCAAAATTTAGATTCTTTTGGTACCCTATAAGCGCCACTTTAAAATATTTCTCAGGTCTTACTGTCTAATAGGTTTCCTTAAAACAAAAAAATTACCGTCTATTTTTTCATTTTGAGAAAAAAAGTTTACCGTATTTATAACTTTAAGTTCCTTGCGGAGGTACAAAAAAAATATTTAAAAAAAAACAAAAAATAGGGGTTCGTTGTTTTGTTGAAATGTTTAATTTTAGGAGGTAAAACCTTTGGAAAAAAAAAGTAAAATTGAAATAGGCACCCTACGAATCATACTGAACTCGAAAAGGGGCAGATTGAACGATGAAACTTTCGAAAAATTACTAACATTAAAAATAAACGAAGAATATGGATAGAAATAATTATTATTTTCCTTAGTATATATTTATAATATTTCTAAAATATAAAAGTAACGATAGTTACTCAGGGTGTCCGCTGGACCGGGAAAACCGGGAAATGACTGGGAATTTTTGGTGACCTGGAAAAACCGGGAAATGACCGGAAATTTTTTTGTTGGCCGGGAGTTTTTTTTATTTTTTTTTAAGAAAATGCACGAAAAAGTACAGAAGTCATTGATTAAGAGATTAAAAAACTGAGTAACTAAATAAAACTTATTATTGTAGAAATATTAGTATGATAAAGGTAAAATATATTTCTTTTAACAATAACACTCTGTGATATCATTTCGTTTATAAAATGTAAATGCTTATATATTTTAATATCACACTTTAGTCACTAGGAATTAGTTAAAAAACCTCCATTCATACTTCTTCAATAATATAAACTATTTTAATGTTAAATTAAAAAGAAATGCATGTTTGTACATATGTTCAGAATATTAAGTAAAAAACATTTTAAAACTTTAAAAACCCATTGCATTAACTGTTATTCATTGGAGACTATTATTTAATGACCGGGAAAAAATTTTCGAAGGCCGGAAAAAGACCGGGAGTTTTTTTCGTCGGTGAAAACGGTCACCCTGTTACTTTTTTGCAAAAGTAACTGAGAAAAAGTTATATGTTGAAACGGTAACAATATCAGTAACTAGTTACTTTTTTTCATGATGTAACGGTAACGGTAACTAGTTCCTTTTAAAAAGTAACTTACCCATCCCTGCTTAAATGGAGAAATATTCAATAAACTGATAAAAAGTACATTTTTTCACACTGTCAAAAATTTTAGTGTGTCCCGGATGAGCAAAAAATGTGTGTCTAGGTACTTTTTGTCGTTTCCAAAATACTGAGTTTCAGCCAAAGTAACTCTACTTTACAGTTGTTTTTACAAAAATATACATAATAACCTGAAAATAAAAATGTAAAATTAAGTTTATTCAATAATCCCTCCAACGATTTTGTTCTTTATGGTCTCAAAATAATCGTGGAGCATCACTGAAAAGATATCAAAAGAAAACAGAGAGGTGAGAGACCCTTTGGATTGGATTCAGTCGTAGCTCACCGTGTATTACTTAATTTTATTCGTATTTGTTTGTTGCAGCAATAAGAGACTACAAGGAAGCACTAGAGATAGATGCGAACCTCCAGAGGGCAAGTGAAGGTCTCCAGCGAGCGCAGCAACGTCAGAAGCTTTCGGAGTCACGAGACTATTACAAAATTCTTGGCGTTTCACGGACCGCATCGAAACGAGAAATCACCAAGGCTTACAGGAAAGCAGCGCAAAAGTGGCACCCGGACAATTTCCAGGATGGTGATGAGAAGAAGCGAGCAGAGAAGAAATTCATAGACATCGCTGCTGCCAAAGAAGTCTTAACCGACGATGAGAAGCGAGAGAAGTTTGATCGTGGCGAAGATCCTTTAGATCCCGAATCGGGGAAACACCAGCAAGGATTCAACCCCTTCCGAGAATTCCACCACTTCCATGGTTCGCCCTTCCAATTCAAGTTTCACTTCAACTAGGTCCAGCAAATAATCGAAACGTCTTTACGATTTCTCAACCACAACTTCGTCGACTCGCACGCGTCGCTTCTGTTGCCGATATACGTCTCAATTAGGTGAATCTACAGCGGTAGTAGTTTTGCTCTCTGGAACGTTGTGATAATTGTTTGCGAACGTCGCTCAAGTGCGAGTCGAATTTAAGAAGATAAGGTGTACCTGCGAGGAATCTGAAAACTGTTCTAATTTAGAACTTCTCAATCATTTTAAGTGCTAAGAATCTCCAGTGATTATTACTGATCAGTGGAGAGGATCAAGAATCCGAGATTCCATCGAACTTTTGAAAATCTGTGCCGTGAATCGCTTCCTTTTTAGCAATTGTAATTAAAACTACCAATAACTCGCAATTTGACTGACTCGTGGATTAGCACAGATTAAGCTAGTCGATTGAATGTCTTTAAATTTGTACACATTCTATTTGATATTTGTGAATTATTTGAAGCGGGCGATACGCCCTGTTTTTTGGTCAGAGATCGAATTTTTTATGTCCTCTGACTTAGATAGAATGTTCGAGGGCCACACTGAATGATTAACAAGTCGAGCACTGTGCAATATCGGAAGGCTGCTTTTTTTGTTTCGATTTCACGTGCTCGTGGCTGCTCTTAGGTGTACAATTGAAACAGTGCAGTGAGCGTATGTTTGCGTGTGTTTGAGACGGAATTTTCCTGTACATAATGTATCTGATATTTGATTAAGAATATATTTGAGTAATTTATACAGACAAACGGACTTTATATAATTTAAAGACTAGTTTTTCAAGCGTTTGGATCGACGATATTTTTCATAGTCTTTAGTTTAGTCTCGCCCCATTGTTTTGCTTTTTTCTTCTGCCAGGCTTCCCGTTTCTTTCTGGTGATAGCTGCCAGCTTTTTTCTCTTTTTCAATTGTGCCCAGAGGCCTTTATATTCTCCTAACTGGTTTCTGACCATGTGTCCTCTCCAAAGTGATTGAATAATTGTTGCAGCTCTATGCACACCTTTCCAATATTCCTCTTGTCTTTTGATTCTTGCCTTTTCTGCATAACATTCGTCAATGAAAGCTTGTCGTTCATCATATAATTTATACGTTTCTTTGAGATTCTGTTTCTCCTCGTCTATCATCTCCTTTAAAGGAAAAAATTATTTTTCTATGAAAAGTTCAAATACTTCAAAAACGTTCATAAAAGTTTTACTTTTGAAAAAAAAACTACGTTAAGTAATTTTACTCTAAAAGGTTTGAATTCAACTTGAATCTTAATAATGTTATTTTTATTGGAAACTTTAATAAATTGTTCTTAATTATATTTTAAAATTTGGAAAGTTAATTCTGTGCACTTAAATGTAAAAGAAATATATTAAGAAACTAACTCTTAGGTCATAAATTTCCATCTGCCTGGTTTGAATTTCCTCGTTATATTTATTGTTCCATTCTTTTATTTCATCTTCTAATTCAGTAATACTGTTCTGCAAGTATGTTTGTATTTCCTCTGAAACTATTTGTTCAGCTCTTTCCGCCTTTCCATTTTCGTTTAATTCATTTGTGATTTCCTCTTCTTCTTGTACCATTTTTAAATTTTGTTGGTTCAGTCTGTCCTCTTCCCACTGTTTCACATATTCTAATAATAAATTATAATTTGTTATTTTTTTTGCTTTGATTTTTAAAAATATATTCATTATATCACTCACCCAATTTGGAACCATTCAAAAATATGGAATTATCTGCTTCAACATCCGCATTATGTGCCAACTCTGTGTAATGTTTTAATTCCTTTTCGTTTTTGATTTTTTGGGAATCAATCAAATCTTTTAATTGATCAACTAAATACGTCCATATTTCGTAGTCTATTTGAAGAGCTCGCTCCTTTTCAACTGTTTTCGCAATATTATCGACTTCCATTTCCAGCCGATCGAATTTTCTGTGTTTTTTTACATCGTCAAGTGTCTCCTCAAAAACTTTGTAGATGTAAGTTCTAAGGGTGATATGTTATTTTGTGGAAAATAGTAGACAATTTTTTCTAATTTAGAGGATGCTCTAAATTAAGAAAACACGTATTCGTATTTCGTAAACACTTAATCAGTATTTCTTTTTCAGAAGAAATACCGAATTAAAAAAAAATATTATTTTTAATTTAATTTTTAAAAAATGTTATTTTTAATTTAATTATAAATTTTTAAAAAATTTATAACATTTAAAAAAATAGATAATACACCTATCTCTCTGCAATTTCTCAGCAGCTGTTGGTATAAGGGGCAAAAATCCCATATCTTCTCGAAATATATTTCCTGTTTCATCAAGATCACCATATTTTTCACGAATTGATTTGTAACTTTCCTCCCAACGTTTGTCAACTTTTGCAGGTATGGTGCATTCCAAAATTTTCAAAACATTTAGACATTCTTGTAAAGCACAAGAAATTCCAGCTGCTTCAAGTGCTGAAAGTGGTTCTGAAAGTGGTACATCAAATGTCATGCTCAAAACACCAATATTTTGCGAAGCACAACATTTTCCTCTAGAAGCAGTTCCAGATAAATCTTCTATCTTGTTAAAATTAAATTCATCCTATTATAAATAAGAAACTTATTTATTAACACTGAAAAAAGATGAAAACTTACTATACTTTTCCTACTTCTCAAGCATTCAAGTTGTTTATGCTTCATAATATGATCAAAAAATTTTTCCTTCTTAATTAAATCAGCATATTTTAATAAGCCAACTGGCTCGGCATCTTTCAGTAAACCTGGGCCTTTATTCTATAATTAAAAATGTCAGTCAAAGAAAAAATAGTATCGAAATGAAATAATATATGTTACCGTTGGTTCCACCAATGCTTCTTTTGAAAGTATACCCAGATTTTTGTACAATACTTGAATACTCTGTGCTTTTGGAAAATTGATTATTTCCTTATTAATTGGATCCTCTACTCGTCTTCTTTGTTCTTTTGCAGTGGAGATATCAGGTAAAATATAAAAAGACTCTTGAAACTGATGACTCTCTTGCTTATCACTTTTGATGTTTGTCTCCATTTAAATATTTTCGAATTGACTAGAACCTTCAACTTTAATAATAATAAATCAATGTTAAAGATTTCAACTTAACATTGAGCAAAAATTTGAAATTGAAATTTATAATTGAAATGATTTTATTTTGTAAATCTTAAAAGACTTAGGTTCTATTGTTACAATCAAAATATTAATATTAAACATTACATTTAAATATTAAAATCAAAATATAAAATCAAAATTTATAATTGAAATGATTTTATTTTGTAAATCTTAAAAGACAAATGTTCTATTGTTACAATCAAAATACTAAATATTAATATTAAAGATTAAATTTAAATATTAAATATTAAAATCAAAATACTAAATTAAACTTGCATTTTTTTATTGGGCATTTTTTTCAGAAATCGTTTAAAAATATTTGGTCTATTTTAAGGTTTCAAGTTTAAACTTTGAATTTTAAAGTTTTGGTACTATTTGCTTAAATTTTGAGAGGCTTGATTATTAAAGTATTCAGTGTATAATTTTAAAGACACTCAAAAAAGAGTGCTTGCGATTTAATTGATAAAATATAAATAAATTCCAAGGCTAACCTGTAAAGTAATTTTTTTCTACTTTTCGAAGTGAATTGTATACCTTCTCATAAATGTATTATTTCTTTTTGTCAAAAAAATGCATGCGGACAATAAAAATCAAAAATCTTTATGCTGTAAGTTAAGATTCGATATTTCTGAAGTCACAATATTAAAATTTGAAATGACATCAAAAGTTGTCTAGAGTCATCCAATTACAAAAACAGTGAAGTTGCTTTTTTACAGTTGTATATTCCCAATTTTTTTTTAGTTTGATCTTATTGACATCTTATTGATCTTATTATTCTTGCAAAATATTTGTATTGTTTATTGCAGGGCGAAAAAAATATTGTTTCTTTTTAATCAAAGCACTTTATTTGGGCTAAATTGTATTGTCGTTGAAAATTCCTTATTGAAAACAACATCGATTACATTATGAGCTTATTAGCCGATCAAAAAGAAAACCTTTTTAAAGAATCAAAAATATGGTAAGTTCTAAAATCTAAACATTCAAGGATTTAATGGCACATTAGGTTCCTGTAAATGCCCTGCTGGAAGTAAAAGTATTCAAAGCCTATCAGTTTAAATCCGTCAGCTATCCATAGATATCTGTTAGAATACTTCTTCTATACTCGGCGATCCGTTTGTATGCGTAGGGTATCCGCCTATTCTCGTCATAATCATAATCCATCGAATCTATCCGTTTCAATCATTATTTTTACTTATCGAACATATTCCTGTCCATTTCGATATTTATACGTTTCAATCCTTCATTCTTTATCCGTCATTTACTCCTTGACCATCCGCTTTTATATAATCCTATCCGTTTTGATACTTATGCGTTCCAATCCTTCATTTTCTATCCGTGATTCAATCCGTGTCTATCAACAGACCACCTGTCACGGATAGAAAGTGAATCCGTCCTAATTATTTTCTATCTTCTTTAATCCTCTCTTTAAAAAATGTGTTGTCTATCCGTTTTAATTCATCGTTTTCAATTCGTCTAATTCAAATTATATACTTATGCGTTCCAATACTTAATTTTCTATCCGTGACTTAATCCGTATCTATCCGCAGGCCACATGAAAGTTTTTCGTCACCTGTCACAATAGAAAATGAATTCGTCCTAATCATTTTCTATCCCCGTCAATCCTCTCTTTAAAAAATGTGTTGCCTATCCGTTTCAATTCATCGTTTTCAATTCGTCTGCCTATCCTTATCTATTCGCCTTTATGTATTCCAGTCAAATTATATACTTATACGTTTCAATACTTAATTTTCTATCCGTGACTTAATTCGTATCTATCCGCAGGCCACTTGGAATTTTTTTCGTTACCTATCACGGATAGAAAATGAATCCGTCCTAATCATTCTCTACCACTCTCAATCCTCTCTCTACATAGTAGAGCCTATCTGTTTTAATCCATCATTTTCAATCCGACTTCATATCCTTATCTATCCGCCTTTATGCATTCCTAACCAATTAGATACTTATGCGCTTCAATCCTTTCATTTAATCCGAGTCTATCCGCGAGCCACTTAAATTTTTTTCGTCATTTGTCACGGATAGAAAATGTATCCTTCCTAATCAATCTCTATTAGTTACCCTCAATCCTCTCTCTCAGAAATGTATGGCTTATCCGTTTTTATCCATCGTTTTCAATCCGTATTCCTATCCGTAATCTATTTATTAGATTGAACCCAAATTTTACTACAAGTGGATTAAAGCGGATTAAAACGGATAGGATAACATAACTAAAGTTGGTTAGTTAAAGACCCTGCTAGAATTAAAAGTATTCAAACCCTATCAGTTTCAATCCGTCAATTCTCATAAATATCCGTTTGAAAACTTCTGCTATACTCAGCGATCCGTTTGCATCCGTAGGGTATCCGTCTATTCTCGTGAATCATTATCTAATTCGTCGAGTATATCCGTTTCAATCATTATCTGCACGTGTTGTAAGTATTCCTATCCGTTTTGATACTTATAAGTTTCAATCCTTTATTCTCTATCCGTCATTTAATCCTTGTCTATTCACTTTTATATGTTCCTATCCGTTTCGATACTTATTTTCTATTCCCCTCAACCCTCTTTCTAAGAAGGATTGCCTATCCGTTTTAATCCACACTTTTCAATCTGCTTCCAATTATTCTTTTTACGTCAGATACTTAGATGTTCATTCTCATGAAACACGAATAGGAAATGTAACCGTGTTAATAAAGACGAATTGAAAAATATGGATTACAGTGGATAGTTATAGATATTTTGGTAAAAGGATTGGAAAGGATAGACTCTGATTGACACGGATACGTTTTCCATCAACGAGAACATCTAAAAAGCTAAGTAGCTCATGGATAGAGAAGAATAGGGAGACGGGTCGAAAATTATGGATTACAACAAAGAGGAAATATATTTTTTCGAAAGAAGGATTGGTAAGGATTGATAATGACTGACACGGAAACATTTTCTATCCGCTATACATGATAAGTGCTATTCATTTTTATCGCAGAACTCCTAGCATGGTATAAAAAAAGTATTTATAAAATAATTATATACATAAGATATTCGAAAATGAAGTCACTGAACCAAACTTTTACTACAGGTGAATTAAAGCCGATTAATGCGGATTGTATACAAATACTAAAGTTTTGGTGCAAAAAATTGATGACATATCTACTTTAAGGATAAAAATGGATAAACAGAAAAAACATTTCACTGATAAAAAAACGGATTTCACTTCACGTATTAGAAAGTATTCAAGCGGATAAGGATTTCCAAGTGTAATAACGGATAGGCAGTAATTGAAAAGAATGCAAAATGAGGACGGAGTAAAAATTTCTATCCTTTTGAATCCGTTATTTTCTATCCGTTTGAATACTTTTACTTCCGGCAGGTTGAAGCATGAGTCGCACACTTGCATCAATAGAATCTGTATACAAAAAAAAAAAGGGAATCTAGGTAATCTAAGTCTAACTAATCTAAAGAGAGATCGTACGTAAAGAACTTCGATGTTAAATTAATTACAATATTTAATTTACATCGTCTACGTATTTACATAAGAGTAAACAAAAACTTAACAAAAATTCTCTTCTCACAAATTCTCTTTGACATTTAATTCGTCAATGGAAAGACAATGATTAGCAATATGTATTTAAAAACACTTAATTGTACTTTCACAATGTAAGATGTAATATCACCGATAATTTTTGTTAAGATTTTTTTATTTGCGCAGATAATAATAATACTTTTCTGAAAGTTTTTCGCACTAAAAAAAATAGATCTTGCTGTTTCATTTACAATTTTTTGCTTTTATATTTCGAGCTCTTTAATCCTACGATAAATTTACTATATTTCTGTTGACTTCTAGTAATCTTACAGAATAGCTAATGTAGCGCCTCAAATAAATCTCAACAATTTTAATAATCAATTTTCCTACCTTAATTTTAGAATTGAGGCTTATTTGATCACTGATTTTCGAAAAATCACATTAATACGCAGAATTATTTCTGCATTCCTAAATCGTTCGTTTTCACATGTCTTCGATAAATTTTCTTAAATCTAAAAGATTCAATTCGTCACTGTGACTGATTTTCAAACTATATGGACTTTTTTTTACATAAAGTAACTAGAGTATTCATGAGGCATGACTCCACGCCTGGGATAGAATGTGTGATTCACAGAGTAACAGAGAAGATTGGTGATTGAACTCATGTAAATATCTGCGAATCTAAATAATCGCCTAGAGAAATAAGTTGGATTGTGATAAGTTCGAAAAACAGATCCGAATTGTTTGTTAAATACTTGTTTGATTTCGTTACGCAGTTGATCTCTCTCTTTCATCCATAATTCTAGTTCAGCTATCGCTTCTGGGTCATCCGTTTCCTGATGATCTTCAATCAGACTTGTGAGCATTTGCAGCCAATTTGCGGCTTCCTTGAATTTTTGGTCGTTGAGGGTCTCAATTTCGTGCTAAAAATGGAAATTTAAATATTAAATTGTGAAAGAAGCTTTTCAAAATATGTTTTTACAAACCAAAACACATTTTAAAAACACTTACAGTAAAGAAAAAACCTCTATCGGACAATAAAATATAAATGCATAAAATCAAATATTGAAAGTTTATAACAATAACAAACAACCACCACAAATTTTTTATTATTATTTAAGTGATTTATCTCTAGGAATTAATAAAAAATTTTTGAAGTTCAATAATATAAAGTTAAGAAAGAAGTTGTATCGACCCTCAATTGTATCACCCTAAAGCCAATCTCGCCATAGACATCTAAATATAAATATAAAAAATTAGCGACTATGTTTGAGAATCTAGGAATTAAATATGCATAATTAATTTTGAGATAGTTCACATGTATTTATAGTTTTAAACTTTCATTTTCAAGTTATTAAACGAATAGGACTTATGAACATTGAATGAATGAATAAATAGTTAATTATATTGATTAAAAAAAGAGAGCTTTTTTACTCGATAATGTTTTTTAAAAGCTGAAATATATAGTTTAACCATTTAATAACTCTAATAATAATTACTACAAAAATTAATAAATTGGTTGCCAACTTTAAAATGATTAATAATATTAATTAGTAATAACCATTTAACAATTTTATTTTGAAACATTTTAAAATGGTTTAAAGTTTGAGCAGGTAACTTGAAATTTTTCATTTTTAGCACTTAGGAATAAGGTAGATAGATGTCCCAGTAATCGTGCAAATGGCAAATAACCTAAAGAAATAATTGTAAAGGATCTTTTAAAAAAAGTATTTAATAACAAAAAATAACGAGCAAAAATTATTGTAAAATCAATATTGCTCAAAAAATAAGAGATTGACGGCGAATGGATTACAGGGAAATTTACCTGAACGAATTAATTACTAATTATTAAAACCTAAGTTTTATGTATCAATTTAATTGATTGGCCGTACCACACGATACTGCAATGTGCGGACAACCAGTGGTAGAGTCGGAGCAAGCCCCAGGACACTCTGCCATTTTCCAAAAATCAGTTCGATATTCTGGCTCTCCAATGGAGAGCGTATCAGATATCAAGCTGATAAGAACAGATACTACACTTTGATCTTAGCAATAAATGCCGAGAAGCGATACCAGTTGAAATTCTGTAGCCCCTTACATTCACTTGGAGTTTCATATCTCTTGTGAGAAAGACGAATTGGGCGGTACTCTAACGGATTCTTTAAGAACTAACTACAGGATCAGGCGGGAATTTTGAATTTTACAAATTCATAGCCATGAGTTTCCGAGCATAATAAAGATACATTTTTATAAGCAGTGTTATTTGAGATCTAATAATTCTAAAATGAAATAAATTTGTTTACAAAAGATCGGTTGAAAGATGTTTTTAAACATCTAATAATTCTGAAATGAAATACATAGATTTGTTTACCAAAGATCAGTTGAAGCATGTTTTAAGATATTCAATTTTTTGGATTTAAAGCATTAATGCAGAAATTTTAAGTATTTCTGTAAAAATTTAGAAAAAATATCTTTTTAAAAGATATATTTTCAAAAGAGGTTCAATATAAAGAAAATAATTTTTTTCTAACAAATTTTATAAAACAAATGTGATCTTGATTACAATAAGCAACTTTAAAACCGAATATTTATTTTCACATTCTCATCACATGAAAAGATATCGGAATTGATTTTGCTTCCACATAAAAGAAGCTTTGTAACGATGAAAATTTTCGAATCTCATTTTTTGACATTTCTCAGCCTAATTCGACCCGAAAATTTAAAATTTTAAAAAAAATTTTATATATATCCTATATATAAAATTCGAAAATATATAAGCAAACAAGTTGAGCTAGAGTCACGAAATTTGGAGGAATTATATAGACCCATATATGATGTCCAAAACTTGTCCAGTTTTAAGCCGGATCACATAAGAAGAAATATTTTTTTAAAATATATTTTTCTCAAAAATTGTTTTAGATGTTACCTTCTTTAATTTTAATTATAGTCAACAAAATTTATTCTAGATTTGGAGGTTGCATAGAAATACATCTTTTTCTACCAAAAAATATTGATGTAGATTCATTATATATCTTTTTATATATATATTTTTATATATCTTTTTATATATTTTATTATATATCAATTTTTTAAACTGTTTTTTAAGTAATAAAAAACTTTCAATACATATGTTTTTAACCCGTTGACTCTCGCCCAATAGTTTGTTATCGAAATATTGATGTGGGATAAAATTCCATCAAAGGATAACCTTGAAATTGCATTTTTGTGGGAGTTATAGTTAATATTAATGTGGGAAAAAATTCCACCAAAGGATAACCTTAAAACTGCATTTTTGTGAGAGTTATGGTTAATATTAATGTGGGATAAAATTCCACCAAATGATAACCTTGAAATTGCATTTTTGTGGGAGTTATGAAGGGGGAAAGAAAAATCAAAAAAGTTGTTTTTCTCGAAAACGGCTCCACCGATTTTCATGAAAAAAATATATGTTATAGATACTAATAAGCCTACTTTTAGAAAAAAATTAGAAAAAATCCTGACAAAAATTAGAGGAAAAAAATTTTTAGAATTTTTCAAAAAATTATTTTCAGATTATGTTCTGGAGTGACACCTGCCATTGCAGAAATATTCTTTAGAATATTTCTAAAATCCGAATCTGAACGGTATCTTTAACACTGAGCCCTAAACATGATCATTTTACAGTAGTTTTTTGCGAATTTATCGGTGATCGCGAAATATAAAATACTGTAACACGATTCATTGAATAGATCTTGAAAAGATACATTTTTCAAAATTTGTTTGAACAAAAACGGTTGACTAGTGCAGGAGTTATGTGCCCTGACCCATATTTGTGTCAGCGGGAGTCCTAGGGTTAAATACGGGGTGGTATTTACTTGATAAAAATGAATATAATGTTTGAATATATTCTTCAAAAAAAAAATTTTCTCATCTAAAATTTTTTGAATTTTTTCGTTTATAAGCAAAACTTTTTTTCAATTTTGGGAATATAGCAATACATATTAAAACAATCAAATTTATTCCTTTTGACGAGATGAATCGATTGACCTATTTTAAAACCTTGTATGACCAACTATAGTTATTAGAGAATAAATTAAATTAAAATGAATAAAAGAATAATTATAAATAAAATAATAGTTAAATTTTTTTAAGTTTGTATAAGTCTGTATAAAACTTTTTATGACCATCTATGGTTATAATAGAATAAATTAAATTAAAATAATTTAAAAAATAATTGTAAATAAAATAATTATAATAAATTAAATATTATTTTAAGTTTGTGTAAGAAAAAGTTCTTCAATTTTGGGAATATAACAATATTGTCAGAACCAAAATTTCGTTTGACTAGACGAATCGATTTAATTACTACAAAACCTTTTATGACAATCAACTATAGTTATAATCGATAAAATTGAAAGTTTTTTTACGTTTGTAACACAAAACTTTTTTCAATTTTGCGAAATATAGCAATATTATAAGTAATACCAAATTTGTTCCTTTTGACGAGAGGAATCGATTGACCGATTAAAACAAACCTTTTTTTTATTTCATAACTTTTCTATTCTATAATCCAAAATTACGATATTTAAAATTCTTTTGTATTATTAAATAAAAATCAATTTAATTAAGGAATTGTTAAAAAAACAACCTTTATGAGGAAGCACAGTGTTCATGAAATTAACAGAATTAAGATATACTCCAACTTGGCAGCGGTTTTTATATTGATATAATTTTATAAAATTATTTTTCAAAATAATGAGTCACACGAAATAAGGAAAAAATAGTGTAATTGGTTAATTATTTCTACTCACCGTTAATTCTTTGATGATTGCCCCTGTTCTCCATCCATGTTCTAGCGTCACATCAGCTAAATCACTGTAGGGATGATCTCCAAAGTAGAGCACCTGATGACCTCGCCATCCGGTCATGTCTTGTAGCTGTTTTACGGTCCCCTAAACACATTTGAATAGACAGAATTACACATCAAAATATCATCTTGTAATTGCCGATGTAAGTGTTAAATTTTACAGTTCGTTGCACCAATGCCTTCTTAAAATTCTGAAGTATGTTTTCACTGGCATAGAAAAGTCATAAAAACAGGATATAATGAAATTTATGAAGTGTTTTAATGTAACTATAATAGATATAATAAATAATATTATAAACTTCATTTTTATGGTTTTATTCACTATCTAAATATTATATGTTTAATATTCGTAAGGAGAAATAATTGACGAACTTCGAGATATATGACTCCTTTCTCCAATTTCGTGACTCGATCCCACAACTGGGTTTGATTTTCTTCATCGTAGATTCTAAGAGGACGTGATTCTTCTGTGAAAAATCTTGGTTTACGAGCTTGAACAATTACGACGTCAAAGTAGTCTTTCCATTCGCCGCCCACAAGAAATCGCATACCTTTATCACTGCAATTATAATATTAATAAATTAAATAATAAATGTAAATTCCTAATCAAAGAAATATTTAATACAGAGGCATTAAGCCCCAGACTTTGGAAAAAATTTATTTTTCGATAAGGAATGATTCTTAGTCATCCGAACAATTTTTTAACAATTATGAAATAGTTTAAATAAAACTAACTAATAACTTCCTAATAATTATCGCAATAAAACGATTGCAAATGTCAAAATTTATTTTGCAATCATTATCTAGTTTTAATTTACAAAGGAGGACGAAAGAAAAAGCAGGAAGGAGTTTTGGAGGTGGAAATTAAAAAGTATTAAATAATTAACTTACACAAAGTGGAATGGACTGTTCGTTACCAGGAACATTTTTTTTCCTGCGGCTTTCAGTCGATCGAAGAACTTCGTCAGTTCTTTATTTTGTTCTAAATACTGTGAAACGTTTTCAACCACTTTTTGATGCATGATGGGATGACAATTTTGAACCGAGTTCTGGAACATAATTACAAATGAGTAAAAAGTCAGAATATCTTCAATATAAATTGAACTTGTCCCTTCTTTTTTTAATTTTAAGCTCTTATAATATTTTCACACTTTAATCTCTTCTTTGCCTCTAAACAGGATTAAAACGTGCAGTAAACGTTCGAGTAAATGCATTTCGACGATATGAAATTTTTCTACTCAGCAAGGTGCCTAAAGAACTTTCTTAAGCAATTTTTACATTTTATGCTCTTTTTTTTTGTCGCCCGCAGCTTTTAATCGGGAAACTTTGAACCAAGTCTACGTGACTGAAAAACTTCTCTTAAATGTTCTTTCGTACAAATTTTTAAAACCAGACTGGGAATTTCGTTTTTGCAAAAAAGTCATGTAATTTTAAATTGATCCGTATTCTCTGGATAAAATTTACTTGCGAGAAGAAGAACCCAAAATTATTGAATTTATGACTTCAAAGGAAAAAAAGTTCTTTTCTAACGAAGACTCGTTATTTAAAAGTAAATAGGGTTCTCATATTTTTAAAATAATATTAATAACAGTTGGTATTCATTTATTGTAAACATATAAACAAAGTTAAGAGCTTCAATTTTTTTAACAGATTTTCATTTCTGCAATATTACTTATGTTACTTATGTGTAATCCTGTAATTGGTCTCCGAACTGTTGGATTTATTTTGAAAATAAATAAATAAAATAAATAAAAAAATATTCTCGTAATTTGTAAGTGGTTGAGTAAAAAATAACGAACCAAATAAAACAATTAATCCACTTGAAAATATTAATTAACTTTCAATTACTATGTTTAAAGAAATTCAATATAAATTTGCTGACCTTTACGTCTCTGAATAATATTTCGGGATGGTAATCGATGTGATTTCTCAAAAAATATTCCGTGACATTGCAAAGCAGTTCCATTTCCGGTACCGAGAAGAGGTCAGCTAGTTGAACCATTTTTGATCGGTGCAATCCATCCTAAAACATTAATGACCGTTTAACCACGAAAGCTTTTCGCATATTTTGCACTCTCTATCAATTTTGGTTTGAATACCTACCTTCTACCCTTCGCATAATTCAATAGATCCAATGGAATATATAAACACGCCGAGACATGCGAAAAAAGAGAACATAGGTTTTTGTACATTTAAAAACTTTATTTTATTAAAATAGAATTATTTAATTTGGCAAATATGTCTGATGAACAGGTCCTATTTCTAGGCAAACTTAATTATTGAAATTGACGACGGTAAAAAATTTATTTCATTAATTTTGTGATTTTTGACAGCATTTTTAAAGTTTTATTGATAAACAAATTAATCAACCCTCTTTGTTAACTTCGGATTTTAACTTTTATAGTTTTGTGTAATTGTAAATCTCTGGTAAAGGTAGTTTTTAAAATAATTTGCAGTTCGTCCTTTTTATATTAATTTTCAATTAGATAGTGTTACATTACTTTCTGAACAAATACATTGTTAATCAATTTAATTGATTATACATATATTGAAAAATATATGTATTGAAAAAAGATCTTACATTATTTTATAAGTAATCAAACGAATCCTTTGAAATTCATTCAAATTTGCGAACATGCAACTTACATGTGCATTTCTTTGAGGGGCTTCCACATAGGCAATTGGTATGATTCTATTTTTGTAAAGCCTGAGAACTTCATCATCTGGAACAGGATGTAGCCCACGATACACTGCACCAAATTGAATCTGCAGGAAGCTGTCGAGTTTAAGCAAAAGACCTTTTTCGATGTCGTAATGTAAACCTCGAACTGCGAAACCTTCTCTGTATTCCAGTTCCCCAATTCCTTCTGGGTACTAAAATTTAGGAAGAAATATAATTCTAACTCGTCTAGTTTCAAAAATTCTAAATTTGATAGATTTAAATGATCCAGGTTTAGGACCTTTTTCCTCTTATAAGAAATACATTTTTCGTACACTGAGAAACAAATTGCATTGATTAAAGTTTGGTATTTTCCTCTCATAAGAAATACATTTTTCGTACACTGAGAAACAAATTGCATTAATTAAAATTTGGTATTTATTCTTAGAAATACAGATTTTTTTAAATTATCCCTTTACTGCATAGAAAAAGAACAGTTTCCTTCCAAATTCTAATTTTTTAATTCAGTGTCTTCACAATGAATTTTTCGGACATTTAAGTTTTGTAATTTTCCATATTTTTAAATATTTTTTAATTGATTCGAAAATGTTTAATTATTTATTTAATAATGAATATCAAGTAATTGAATGAAAAAAAGATGTCAATGCAAAAATTCAATGCTGTTTTTTTCTCAATGTATAAAAATCTAAAGAAACAATTTCAAATTTCCAATTATCAAGAATTAAATAATTCAAATTAAAATTGGAAATTTGCGAAAGAGTTTTAATAATTGTTATTAGATAATTTTTGTCAATGTTCTTCATACCTTGTACTTTTTTATAAGCATATCACGTCCTAAGTTGTAAAGTAAGTAGTCCAGGGCAGGTTTATAACAAGCGAGAGTGTAATCATAATCAAAGCCATACACTTGAACTTCTTTTAAATCCAGTTCATTGCAAGCAAACACTCCTCGGGCATTTACATCTCGTGGTAGTTTTTTTGCTAGAAAATTAAATTTAATCATGAAATTTTTTTCTCCAGTGAAGCGAATCGGCATAGCATTTATGACTTCAATTAAACTTTTATTAATAATTAAAAAGAGTAAATGATACATTTAATATCACGTTTCTATTTCCAACATTCACGTATTTCAATCATATCATATGGATATTTAAATATGTATCAACTTTTATCAATTTTTAGAAATTACTCAAAATTTAATGGTTACTTAAAAATGTAAAATTGTACCTTGTTTAAGGGCATGCACCAAGGTGATCACGTAACCAATTAATTTCAGAAAGACTATTCATAAAATAATATCTCAATGGGTTTTCTGTGCCAGAGAGATGTTCTTTTTCTTCTCTTTATAGAATAACATTCGATTTGTTGTACTGGAAAAGAGACATTACAAAAATCTAATTTCTTTCAATTTTTTGATTCACGGTAAAGAAAACACTTTTTTTTTGCAAATCATGTAACTTTGATCTCCAAAGTTAGATCATTTTTATTGTAGATCATTTTGACACATCTTCGAGATCAAAATAAATATTTTTTAGCGTTTTATTACAATTAAAATTTGTTTCGAAAAGTCAAAATCTCATTGTTATTATTTTTATTTTGTATATTTAATTTATAGATTTAAATATATTATTAAAAAAATTATTATTATTAAAAAAAAATTATTATTAAAAAAATTATTAAAACAAATTTCTTTCTTTCTTTTTCTTTCAGTTAATAAATATTAGAATCATCAAGACACTTTGTGTCTTGCGGTGTATGACCCCCTTTGCCGAGATATTTTTAAAATAAGGAAAAATGAGTTATTTGTTTAATAATTTTATAACATAAACATACATACACAGGAAAAGATAGCAATGCACCTCGATTGATAACGTTTGACATTGCCCGTTAAAACTCGACCCCACCGAAGAAATATTATTAGCCTCGTGATTTAATAGCTGCAATTGAAGCTATTTAAAATGCAGCAGGATAAATTGATTAAGTGTAATCGTTAATCTGATACCCTGCGAATCATTTAGATAGGAGTCATTAATACTCTGTATAGCTATGCTAAAATCTTTATATGATACCGACCTTTATACTCAAAATAAAACAAAATTATATGAAGACATGAAAATGACAACTCTATAAAGACTATTTGAAGTTGGCCCCTAAATTAGGTTATTTTAACTATTACTTGGGGGGCCAACTACAAATGGTCTTTAACGAGTTGTCATTCTCATGTCTTCATATTTAATATTGTCATTTTATAAAAAATAGATTCCTTTTATAGGCTCAAATTTAGAATTGATTTTAACTCCGATTTTTAACAGCGTGTATGTTTTGCGTAAATCACATGTGTATTTTAGGTGTAAGACACGTGTAAATCACGTGTAAAATTTGGTGTAATAAATTACACGTGAAAATCATATGCAAACCATGTATGAAATTTATTACACCAAATTTTACACGTGTTAAAAGCGGACATATGACACGTGTTTTACACGTGTAAAACACGTGATTTACACCATACGGGTTCCCAGGGCATACCTAAGAAAAATAGTAAAAATAAAAATAGGTAGTAGTGAAAAATGAATTGCAACTATTCATCTTATTTTCCCAAGGCCCCAAAGAATTTTTCTTAATTTAGAATGTTCAACCCCCTCTAAATCTGAATTTTAGTCAAATTGCACTAATTCATCAATATTTTGTTCTTTAAAACTTTACCTACAATTCTATTTGGATGCATTTCATTAAAAATTAGTTTGCTCGCGGTATGTAGTGAGATAGAACATTAGTTAATTAATAACTTGTTTTATGTCAATTTAACTGTGTTTTAATAAGAACCAGTTAAATAGAATTGAAGGGTGACAGTGCAGAACTAGATAACCAACAAAATGTTAATTTTTCAGGAGAGCGAAAAAACCTTTGGTAAAATCGAAATCACCATTTAAAAATAAAACAAAAGTCCACTCCCGTGCTGAAGTGTTGTTGAATTGAGGCCAAAAAAGTTTGATTAGAAAAATTTATCCAGTTTCGAGGAAATAAATGTGGAAGTTGATGATTATTAAATTTTAAGTGCGATAAAGGATGAACATCCTTAATTAATTAACATTAATTAATTAATTCCTTAATTAACATCCTTCATTTTTGGTATAATAATCCAATATAATAAATACTTTTTATTCGAAGAAAGTCGTTGTTTTTTGATTTAAAGTAGACAATTTATTGTGGGGGGATCTGAGGAATATATTTGACAAATAAATACATAAATTAGTGGGGAGGGTGGTTTCATTCGATTCAAAATTATATTAAATAATTCAGTGGTGGGTATATGGGTAAAAATTGCCAAAACTATTGTATTGTGATAGACCAATCTAATGACCATTATATTAAAAAATAGATGACCTAGCGTACACGCAGAAAAATTTTTGTTTGAATTAAACAAAAGAATTTATCTGATACCATATCATTGAAAGAAACAAATTTTTTGTTTTAATTGACAAAACATTTATTTCATTTTAATAAATGAAAAATATCTACCTTATTAATTGAAACAAATAATTTGTCTGTACAAATTGTTTGATTTAAATAAAGGATTTGTTTAAATTAAACCCATTTGTGTTTATACAAGTATTTGTTTGATTTAAAGAAAAAATATAATCCGCAAAATGGAGATACGACAGTTCCTTAGAAAAACGCTAGGAGCGCAGAGCGGTCTTTATCACAATAAATACTACAATTTTATTGCATATAAAGGCGTCTGAAATATGTTACAGTATGCGAATCCCGACAGGTAGTTTAAAATTAATGGTGTCTTACACTTAATACTTCTTAACCACCACATTAAACATTATTTTAAATTATTTATAAAATTGAATAAAGTTTGAAAATAAAAACCTTTACTTCATTTAAAACAAAAAATGTTTAAAGCAAACAAGAACTTTATTTAATTTAAACAAAAGATTTAATTGACCTAAATGAGACCTAAATAAGAATTTATTCAAATCAAATAAAAAAGAACAAATAAAGAATTTCTTTGAATCAACAAAACTTTTTTTTGGCCCCATATCAACATGATAATTTATTTGATTTAAACAAATTTTTTTTGAATTAAACAAACATTTTTCTGGGTGTATGAATTTTATAATTCAATGGAAATGACAGTGGACTCAGGACTATTTTACTTTCCCCTGAATTAGAGAAAAATACAACAAATCGCTCAAGAAATGACTTAAAATGAATATTTTTATTCGTTATAATCCCAGTAAAAATTTTTCTGTGATAACATCAAATATCAACAAATAAAGAATTATCACAGTCAGTCTCCTATTCACCTTTTTTCTCTTATTCACCTTTTTTCCCCTATTTCCTCTTTTACCCCTATTTTTCTCACAATCCCTTAAAATCCCTTAAATTGAGATATTTCCCCCTTTTTCCCTTTTTTTCGAAGCTTATCAAGTTTTTTTTCAAGAAAAAATTGAATTACATTAAAAAATGACAATTGCTGTCAACTATCAATAATTTTTTTTTATCATTCAAAAATAAATTTTTTAATATGGTTTAAAAATTTTTTATCGCTATTTAAAAAACTTTTAATTTACTTTATTTGCAGTGTTCTATTCACTCATTATTTCATCAAACTTACTCAGATTTAAAATACGTTTTTACTACTTTTTTAAAAATTAAACAATAAATTCATTTTTGTGCTGTAACGGTGAAATTTTTAAATTTGTTATTAAAAAATTATATTTGTTTCTTTTTCCAGTTAGGGAAAAAATATCACAGTTAAGGATGCTTGACCCCTTAACATAATCTCAATCTAACGCACGGTTTATAAAAGCAGGAAAAAAAGAACCTTAAAAATTAGTTTGGGTCAAAATTATTTGTTTAATAATTGTTATTTGAAATTTTATGATTTTACATTAATCTTACTAAACATTCGTAACTTTTATCCAATCTGAATATGAAAAATAAAAGAAAGTATAATAAATTTGAAATCGATAGATGTACAGTTTGGTTACCCGCGCTAGAAAAAAATCTTTAAAAAATTTCTTGTTTGTAGATTTTAAAAAATTTGTTGAATTTCAATTTTCTTTTACATTCCTGGAGGTTAAAAAAGTCTTTCCAATTTTTGGCGTATTTTAGTAAATTATTTTCTAAGAGATAATTCCTATTTAATTCACCCCTGTTTTTGGAAAAAATTGTTAACACCTGTGTAAAAAGAGCAGAATTTTTTCGGATACTTGAAAACTTTCCAGTGACAAAAACGCACTAGAAAAAAAACCTCCAAGACCCAGGAATTAAAACTGGAAATAGAGCGAATTTTCAAAATTCTGATTTTTATGTTTAATGAAATAATCTTTATCATTTGATGTTTACAAATTTCATTAAATATCAAAACCAGAATTTTAAAAATTCACTTTATTTCCAATTTCAATTCCTGGGTCTTTACGATTTTTTCCTAGCTGCATATCTATCGATTCAAAATTAATCATACTTTTTTAGGATTCCAATGTGATACTTTTTCGCGTAGTGACGATTTTGAATTCCAGAATTTTTTTTCGACCCCGCCCTATTGTATAATAATGATGAAAACGATTCAAATATCTTCTATATTCAATCTGAATATTTGAAAATTTAAAAAGGTGAACCCTGTAAATTTTAAAATTGGCAGAACTGCTAGAGGCACACGCATGCGTGAATTTATCTTCGTCTTCCCTAGACCAGCACTCTCAGTGTTGCCAATGCCCGGGAAATTTCCCGGAATCTGGAAAATTTTGACGGTCTTGGCAGATTTTGCGGGAAATGAAAAAATTCTTAGGAATTCCGGGATTTTTGAAATTTATGGTACTTTTCACGGTAATTACTTGTAAAATTCGAAAATTTACATAATTACCGATTAATTAATCGGTCATTTTACGGTAATTAAAAAAAATTTCGGAAATTTCTGCGTGCACGGTTGGAAAATTTTTAGTTGGCACTCCGGCAACCCTGCACACTCTTTTTGAATAAAGCGAAAATGCATTGGATGTGAGGAGGAATTCGCAAGTGAACTGACGGAGTGGCCTCTAGGCGGAATTTTCTGGTTCTAGTATCTCGGTTGAGATTTTAAAATTAACACGTAAAAAAAGAAAAAATCCTTAAGGGTATTTGATACATAATGGTATCACGAATTACTGACCGATTTTTTATTTATATTCAGTGGGTTTATTACCACAGAAATGCAAATATAATGCTGAAATTTGAGGAAATAATAAGGAATCGATGTAGGGTGCGTTTCAATTTTTATTTAAAAAAAATATTTTTTGAACAAATTTGTTTTCGCAATAAAAACTGAAACGCACCAGACATCGATGCCTTAATATATTCTTTATTATTTCCCAAAATTTCAGCATTACAATTGCATTTCTCTCTTAATAAACCCGCTGGATGTAAAGAAAAAATCGGTCGGTAATTCGTGACGTCATTATGTAACACATATCCTTAATTATTTTATACAGAGACATTATTTTGAGCTGGAAACACCAGAGATATGATATGAACATCATTTTTACGCTTGTTTTTATTAAAAAGTGGTGTCACGCATAAAACTTCACTGAAATGTATTCATTGAACGATGAACTATAATAATGTTTAGTATTTCGAATGTAATACGTATTAGCAACATGGAGAAATGACAATATATGAGTGATGCTTTTAGGTTATGTCATTGAATAACGTGTGAAAAATTACCTTTATTAATGTTTGAGCCTTAATTATAGGTACTACTGTTGTAAATAATTTATTTATAATACAATTGCCGAATAAAGTACTATGTTTTCTTCCAAAAAACCTTAGACGTTCTGAACATACTAACGTTCGTCTCTCGTCGAGTTGTCAAAGGTTGTTTTGGGGAAAAAACATCGCTATCTTAAGCGATTTCACTCTAAACAAATAGTTAACATCATTTATATTAATAATTATGGGCAAAAATTAATAATAATCATCTTGATCATCTTTCTGTACATTATGACATAACGATCAAACCTATGACTAACATATTCGTTTTTTCTCTAGACTGCTAACATCCTGGTAAGAAGGCTTTCATTAAAAAGTACTGGAAAATTTCCTGTATCCAATGGTAACGCGAAAAATATTGAATTCTTTTTGATCCCCTTTTTGTCCACGCGTTCCGAATCCCCGTATCAGTAAAACTTATCTTTTAAATTGAATCCCTTTCTGTACCCAGCGGCGAGAATATTTTTCTGAACACTTTCGGATACCAAAAAGCAACCATTAAATAGGAAAATTTTAATCCCCTTTAATTCAGCAATTTCGATATTTTTATTTACAGTTCTTCGAATAGTAGTGACGCAGAAAGGTTTCTAAAACATAGTATTCGTCGTTTTACGATGTCAGGAATGATTTCCACACGCATAGCAAATGTGAAAAATAAGTTAAAAATTTTTTTATCATAATTTTATATTTTTGTAATTAATAACATTTAAATATTTCGAGTATTTTACAATCCTAATAAGATTTTGCAAATTTCATTATTTTGGAGCACCTTCTGATGCGTTAAACAAAAATTGTGTTTTTAATTTATTTGAGACAGGGAATTGGAATGTTGTTAGTTTTGCTATCTAATCGGGGATTCAAAACGAAGGACAGAAAAGGTATTCTTAGGGAT
>JBAGKK010506342.1:0-14340 GCA_037177015.1 Euceroptres primus | reverse complement strand
TTAATAAACCCGCTGAATGTAAATAAAAAATCGGTCGGTAATTCGTGACGTCATTATGTATCACATACCCTTAAGAAGTGGACAAAATTCTAAGTTTAATTATTTGAAAGAAGAACAGATTTGGTTTTGATAAATTATACAAAATTTCAGTGATATTATTAAAAATAAATATGAAGGTTGAGAATGATGAAAATAAGTCTCCTCCAAATGAAAAATTGACAAGCTTTTTCTTTTCGTATATTAAATTATTTGTTTATTCATGAGTCGATTGATTCAATAAATTATTTTTTATTGATGAACAATTTATACAATTGTCATATTTAAAAAAAACAACCAAGTATTATATTATAGTTTCCATTACATTATATATAATTATTAGATGGACTCAAACAAGTCTCCTTAGTCAATTAAGCCAGTAACCAAGCAATGACTAGTAGTAGAGACTTTATATTTTTAATAAATTAGTGGACATATCCCTGACTTTTGATATACAGGAGACATTTGAAAATAATTAAATTAAAACTGTAAAGTTGTCCGGCTGCCTAACTATAGAGATGGATTCGGCGAAATTTATTCAATTGGGTAACCTTAATTAATTACATAAGGGATTTTTGTAATTCTTTGTTCCTCGAGCATAATTAATGAGGTATCCATTATTTCCAAGAACAGTACAACAATTAAGGTAGATGACCCAGTAATCGTACCGGTCCCAGAAATCGTGAAATTGGCATATAACCTAAAGAAATAATTATAAAAGATCTTTAAAAAAGTATTTAGTAACAAAGAATAACGAGCTTTATCATTATTTATAATCAAAATCAATAACAATCAAGCATAAATGCTTAAAAAATAAGATTGGCGGCGAAACGATTACTGGGACTAAGGTCACGATTACTGGGACATTTACCTTACATATACAAAATATTTATTTTTTTTAACCGTAATAAATTTCTATATTTTTTATTTTATGTGATTTTAAAATAAAAGAAGAAAAATAACTTTAATATTTTGTTATTGTTGTCTTGAATTATTGACCACAATTTAAAGAGATTCTTGTTATTTATATAATTCAACTTTGCAACGTAATCTTCGAACATCCTCACAAATATCTTACGCAGATTGCAGAAAATTAAAAAAGTGAATCATTTCTTATTCCCAAATTAATTAACTCCTTATACTTTTCTTCTAATTTATGAACTTTTTCCAACTGTTATTTATCACTCTTCACTTTGCACAAATTTAATTTTCATTTAATGAGATAAAATGCACCTCCTTCTATGAAACATTTATTTTGAAAGATCGTTCAATAAGTATGCAAAGTACGAGGATATTGAGGAAGCCAGTTCTATAAAAAAGTGACAGAAAAACAATATGTAAAATAGAGTGCAGGAGTGCCGAGAATCATCGATATGCTGATAAAGATTTTGGATTCTACATCGGAAGACTTCTTCTTTGGTGGTGATAAATAATTGCCCAGACGCTTCCAGAGGGAGAGAACGTATGATGCATAACACCTACGTTCTATCTATAGGTATAGAACCTTTAATCGAGCTCAGGAAGTTGAATAAGGGCACCTTGACTATAGTGTCGACAATCGATAGTTTATCTTGAGAGTAGATAGCAATATTGTGGTGAATTTGTAATCGAAGCGAATCCACTAATTGTACTATTGTTAAAGACGCATAAACAATCAGCATTGGGAAAGAATCTTATTAATGCAGAGAAGTGCCATTGAGGACATTATATATCAAAAAATAAATTCAAATTTGAATAGGAGTATCTTCAAACTTCTCTACTTCTCAGGTTTTTCAATCATTCAGTTTTACTCCTTCGCTCTTCAAAATCTTGAGGTTTGCAAGTACTTTATACTCTCAAACTTATAATCAGATTCTTTCCTGAATTTGAAATCGTTCAAGTATGAAAACTTTGAACGATGTAAATCAATCCAGAAGTTAATTATACGGCATTGAGACAAAAATTATTTAAATATTTTTACGTTGTACACTTAGAGAAATTTACCTTCGAAACAACAAACAACCTCTTGACACAACTAGAATCTCCTTTTAAATTATAGGTTAGGAGTTTCTTTTTGTTTAAAAAATAATCCTTTGCAACAAATTTCGTAATTTTGTAGCGAAACTAATTCTGTTTGTGTCGAAAGTATATTCACGCGATAAAAAAATTGCTGTCAAGAAGACGATGCTCTTGTTTCAAGATAACTTTTTCTCTGAGTGGTAGTTCAAAATAAAATTCAAATTTTTAATTAGACGAGACTCCCGAACAGTTCCTACAACTTCCACAGGAATTAACATTTTGCACTCAGAGAGAAAACTTATTTTCAAGTTTAAAAAATCGTTTTTAACCTCTTTTTCTTGATTCGTTATGAAAATTTGTGTATATTAAAATAACATTTGTTCGATCAGAAAAAAGTTTGTTTCATTCAAACAAAAGTTTTTTTGATTCAAATAATATTTGTTAGAATCAGAAAAATGCTTTTTGAGCCTACACTCTGAAAAAAATTTAATTTTAAGAATATTCTTACAATTCTCTTAAATAGATGCCAAGATTACGTATTCTTGGCGTGTATTTAAGAATATTGTCAGAATATTCTTAAAATTATTTTTTTTCAGTGTTGGAATGCAATTATATTTTTGATTTAAAAAAATTTTGTTTGAATGTAAAATTTTAAAGGGGATGGGTAGAACTGACTCCACGCAGAAAAAAACTGGACCAGCGTTTGCTGTATGTTGATTTTTGCAGTTCTCAATTAAAACCGTTACCTATAGTAACACTGAGAACAAAATTTGTTTTATTCAAACACAACTGAATAATTTGATTAAATTAAACAAAATGTATTCAGATAAATTTTGTTGCTTGTATCAAACAAATCGTTTTCACAGTGATCTATCAACTTTAGGGTATCTTCTTCTACGTGTAGAAAGACTTTTAATAATAACAATACAAGAAAATAAGGAAACTAATAATAAAAGTAATATTTTAATCTTATCAGACTTTCACTTGATTATTGATTGATAGAAAAATGCTTGTAAGGAATAAAATATGTAACGTGAGAAAAAGGTTAGAGGAAAAAATTTCTCCCTTTTTCTTATGTACAGAATTTTCTATTTTTAGCGTAAATAATATTGTATAAAGTTGGCACCACAGTTCTCTAACAAGTTCTTAGATGCCAAAACAGCTTCGGGCTGTGTAGCATTCTAGCATACCTGACATGCACGAATGGATTGTCCAAGATATTCCCTAAATCATGAATGTTTCCAAAACATTCTCCTTGATTAGTACAATAGTTCAATATTAAATTAACATACAAATATGTAATTCCTATACCAACAAACAGGTGTGCATTTCTGATTCGCAAAAAAATATGTGCTTATAGTTGATGTAACCAAATTTTAGTGGATTTAAATAAACATTTCATCACTGCAACTAAATTTTTTTATTTAATTTAACCAAATTTTTCTAAAGAATAACCAAAATTTTCATATCAAAATGAATTGTAGATGTCCTAGAAAAACTTTAGTTTATTAGTTAATTTTCTTTTCGAATATTTTAATTGGGATTTCGTGAATTAAGCTTTAATCATAAAAACTTTAAAGCAACAGTTACGTAAACGTTAATAAAGAAAATCCAAATTGAATTCTATTTTTTGGTACTAGGTCTATTTTGTTGTCTCATCCTTCTAACATTTTTCTGGAATATAGAAAGTGTTTTAAATGGGTCAATATTTAATTTCAAAAATAAGAGAGAAAATATAAAAAACAATTTTGCTCCCTTGTATAAAACTGTAAATTTTACGTTATATTCAACCAAAGAATAGTTTTCCTAGTGGTACTAAAAATGGTCAGAATATATTGTTCACATCTGTCATGGGTCGTGACACACAACACATTTCGGGGGAATGAGGATTTTCTACTAATATAGTACCTAGATTTGCTTCTGTCTCACTTTCTCAAATATATCCTATATATGTGTACATTGCTCATACTCTATAACTAAAAGTTATGAATAGTAAACTCCCTAACAGAGAAATTAATTGCACAATTTGAAACTTCTTCAAACTGATTCGCACCTTGAGAAGTAAAACTCACAAACTGTTACCTAACTAACCTTGTAACATTTGGAAAATTCATAAACAAAGAATTTTAAGAGAAACTTAGAATTTGGGAATATATGACTTCGGACAATACAAACGTAAAAAAGTTACGTTTTTATATTCATTAAATGTGAGAATCTGTTTTCCAAATCATTAAAAGATAATGGATAAAAGCACCTAAGCCATGTATTGTTCCTAAAGTTTGCCATTCATTACTATATTTAAGAGAAACTGAATTCTTTTCTTTTATAAGTTATATTTTCATTTTAATCCGCTTATTATTAGTATATTGTTCTTTTCAATTTTCTCTCTTTTCGCTCTCTCTCTTTCCATTTATCGCAAAAAGCATAAAAGCGCTTGCCATGTATAGAATTTTTATTTCACGAGTTACATACATTTAGCTTCTCCTTTTAAAATTTTATATCATAGATTTAGCTGGAAACATCTGGTGGCTGAGTACACAGGAGCGGATTACTTTGTTTTCATTCATCTAGAAAGAACAGTAAACTTTTATCCTACCGTTACTTTTGCTTTAAAAGTTCTTGAAAGTGCGAATATCTAAAGCAATTTAAAAAAATATATGATGTTACTTATGGTCTGTCGATTCAGATTTGCCTCTGTCAAAGTGAAACTTATACACCGGTCAACTGACATTGTTCATTATACTCAATATTCTGAAAGAGGATTTCGAACTTTGCTTTTGCAGTTGAAAAACTTTCAGTTCTAGTTTTGTTTAGACAAGTAAAAAATTCTACGTATGTGAAAAGCAATATGTACAATTTAATAAATTTGGAAATAAATCTAGATTATATAAATTAGAAATGAAATTAAAATATATGAAATACATTTGGATTTAATTTTGCTTTTAAAATATTCGAAACAGTGATGAAAGTGTTTAGTTACGGAAAGTTTTTTGAATTATTTGTTTTTGAAAAAGTGTCAACTTCACATAATTTTGTCTTTTCTATTTGTCGAGCAAAACTCGTAGCAGTGTACATATTCTACTTTTTGTTTCTATTTACTTGTAAAGTCGTAAGTCTGTGTTTGTTTCTTTCTTCGTTTATTCGTGTCATTTAGATTTCCAGTTGACCTGGTTGAATTTCCAAGTTTAAGAGTAAATTAATACAGTATCTTACTACGTGAGCTTGACTGAATGCAAATTATTTTTTCTCTCCAGTAAAAGGTTTTATGCATAAATTTATAATACTTATTATTATGAATTACAAATAATAATAATTTATACAGACTGATTTGTGGTCAATATTAATATAATTTTTATCTTTTTATATTATTTGAGAATTATGATACCATTTTAATTTATAAAAAGAAATTTTCTTTATTTTATACATTAGTTTTTTATTAATTCATCAGAAGTGAAATATGTGAAATTACCATTTCACTGTTGGTCAGACTAAAACCAGTCGCTGCTACTGAAAATAAAAGCCCCTAATGTTAGCACGAAAAAGTAGTTTTGTCTCATCAATATCCTTGTTAAATTTATTAATAATCAAAATTAAAACGACTATTTTTACTCTACACTTGACTTTATACTGTGTTTATAAATGTAAATAACTTTAGATTTCTACATTTAGAGCGCTTTCACGCGGATATTTCACGCGGATATTTACAGTTTCAGTGAGCCGAACCGAGAGGTTATAAGCTGGTGAATTTCTTTCGGGAATTCGAGAAGGATTGGGGATTGAAAATTTCGCCTCCAGTTTTATTCGCCAACACAACTCAACACATCTAAAATTTGAAGTGGATGTGCATTCCCTTAAATTACACGAACTGTTCTCTACCTACTTTTCTTGATTTTCCACAGAACGATCTTTGGATACTTCTTTTCTTGTTTTCTGTTTTCTCTATCATCAATATCAATTCTGTCAGCTAAAACAACAGAGATTGTGGATCTCCAAGTACTTGATTGTAAAGAAAACATTGAAATTATTACGAAATTTAATGAAAAGCAACAGAAATAAGAGTAATTTTATTGACAAACATGGTTTTCGTAAAAATACTATATTCAATTAGCACTTACATTATCTGAATATAATTTTCATTTGTAATTATTTTCAACATTGTTCATTTTAAAGCATGCTCGCACTTTCAGAAATTTATGCTTTTACTGGGTCACTACTTACGGTACGACAAATAACGATTACGAATAATGGGCCATCAGAAATTAACATGACGCCAGCAGGCTCGTAAAGAGGTATTTGATTACCATAACACTAAATGACATTTAATTATCGCTTGATTGCTATTCCAGAGATTTTAGATACATTAAATCAAATTTAGATAGCCTAGCTATCTAAGTATAAAAATGGACATTCAAGTTATAGGTATTTGTAAAATGTCAAATATTTTAATTCTTTCATCTTTATTTAACAATCATTGACTGGTCAACCATTTTGTTACAGTTTAATTACTTAGATAAATATGTAGGAATATATAATACATGATAAAGTAGAAAAGAAATCCTCAGTTGATAATAATTAATTAGAATATATTTTATTTTATTTATAAATTTATTTGAAATAATTAATAAATATAATTATTTATATTAATTAAATATAACTTATTAAGTTAAGTTAATAATATAATATTAAGTTAGTCATTCATTTTTTGTATTATCTATGCATATTGGTTACAACGTGGAAGTTTGGTATATTTGTATAAATAACCTTTGATCAATATCTATAATCAGTGTACTTTGTTCCTCTGATATTACTTATTAGTTTCAGTATTGCTAAAATTAAACTTTGAAACTAAGGAAACTTTGTTGCATTTTATAACAAATAAACGAGTTTTGCATAAGAACTTTATTTAAGGTACTTTGAAGAGAAACTTTCTTCCAAAGTAGATGTAAATTAAAATTTTAAAAAATTCATAGCTGTAAAACAGATTGGAAAACTTGAATTGATTGCGTTGAAGTAGTTTTTCCTCTTTTTTAACAGTAAACAGAGTCTTGAGGAATATTTCATTCCTTTGACTTTTTCCTTCTCATTTACTTCATAGTAAATAATGTTTTATTTATTATGATTACCTACTCTTGTAGGTAATCATTTTAACTTTAATTAGCGTGGTCTACTCAAAGAAAGGTAATCTTCTCTGATAAATAGAATTCACTAAAGTGCGAATGAGAATAATTATTTAAATTCTATTTGCACAAATGTCTAAATAAATAATAAACACTATTCATTAGCTTCCCTTTAGTAATACCATTTTTATCAATTTATCCAGATTTTGATAAATTAAATTTCCAGAATCCAGCTTTCTTAGATCAAGATATTTGACTTTTATTTTTGCATTGAGAATTGCCTTTGCACATTTTAGTATGAAACTTGTCTTCAAGAAATCCAATATCGTATTTTTTAAATGTGTCCGAATATTAGTGTGTGCAATTTTCGAAATTCATTCCTTGTCAACCCAATACTTCATGTACTTTTATTTTTAAAGTTACTGTTTTCTAATAATTCAGTAAAATTTACCCAAACCCATTTATCAAACTTTACTTGAAACTTTAGAAGTTTTGTGGAGAATCAGAAAATGTTCTCCCTCTTAAATTTAAGTTGAAACTTTCACAATTTTTATGCCACAAGCAAAATAAGCTGTGCAATCAAATTCACGATAAAATCTAATTAGCTTGTTACTAATAGTTTTGCAAGGTTGGCAAGGAAATTTAAAAATTCATTATAAAATTTTCAAGTTAACTTAGAGTTGATCATCCTGAAACGTTTTGACCAGCAGGCTGAAAATTATGATCTCTTCTATGAAGAGATCATAGTAGGTATCACAAAATTTATCACATTCTGGAAAGTTATTTAATAACTTTTCAAAACGTTTTTTACCATATTTGTACGTTTATTTATACAAGTAAATTAATAATAATCATCCAGTTAAGTGAAATATATCTTTCATTCAAATAGATGATGACTATTCATTTACTTCTTTCATTATGATTTTATTTGCAATTAATTTCACGTGTTTGTTCATAAGCAACTAAAATACTTAGAAGAAATAACACTAAAACAGCACCTGCCTGTATGAAAATTAATTTATTCATCCACTTTACTTTTTTTTTAAAAATTGCTAAACACTAAAGTTTTTACACGATTTTACAATGTAAGAAATTAACATCTTATTATATTTTGCACCCTTAAAAATAAGAAATGCTCCTTTTCAGCTCACTAATACCCTAGGGATTTTTCTAAATAAATTACAAATCGCTTAAGAACAAGCTGCGAAGTTAATTGCACATAAAATCACTTAGTAACAAAATATATTCAGGCAAAGTACCACCATTTGCCCGCTTAGTTTGCAAAATATTTACGGGAAAATGAGCAACCCTCATGTGACTTCGCAAACATTTAAATTCAAATTAAGCCACGCCTTTGAAACAGATTTATTTAAGCCTATAATTGCGTTTCCTCAGATATGTAATTTCGCTTTTGATGTTTATATGTGTATTCGCGGTTTCACAGTTCTGTCTACAGAATACTGCATTATCAGTATCGATTTATCGGTGGTGGTATGCCTTGTGCATAATAGTGGTATATCGATACATTAACATTTAGGGGGATTACAAACCTAAGGGCCACACGTGCCTGACGTAACTCCGCCGAATACCGAGCGTGGTAATTTCGACAGAAACGGATCATTATCGATATGGAGCACATAGGTTCAGCAAGATGAGAAAACAGGTGCAGGTCAATTTGACTTCTTGTGACAAAAGTGCACCGAGGAAAATATACTGCGACCTTTTACACCAGAACTATGAAATATGAATCTACCAACAAACAAAAACTGGCCCGACATTTATACTGGAACCAGAAGCTGTATTTCAGTTTATAGGCTGAAAAAGGACCTGTATTCCTACTCCATAAAGGTATTAATGGAAGCAGCAAAAACATTTCCATTGGTGGTTTGTTTTCATTAGAAAAATAAACTTGTTCAAAGTTTTTTAATAATTTGTAATTTCGTGGAAAATAAATCCACTATTGTAAATTTTGACAGAGAAATCGAATGTATTTTAGAAGAAAATAGTTTAGGACATTGTTATTCACCTAAAAGTAGTTCTTTAAATTTTGGATTAACATAATATTGATTTCTTTAAGGTCACACTTTAAAGGGGAAGGTTGAAACTAACCACGAAAAAATGGCTAGATTTAAGGGCATTTGAAACATAATGACGTCACAAATTACCGACCGTTCCTTTTTTATATTCAGCGGATTTATAATTAGAGAAAGGTTAATATGGCGCTGTTTTGGGAAATGTTAAAGAATATATTGAGGCATCGATGTCTGGTGAGTTTCAGTTTTTATTTTCAAAAAAAATTGTTTTGCAAAATTTAGTGTTGCCTTGTAATTGGCAAGTATTTTTATTACAAAAATTTAATGCAACCTAGGTGGCGCCCTTGTCCTTTTCTAAAGTTTCTTTCTGCTTTGACAGCATTGCACTCTCACCTCGATTATATTCAGCGACTTTATTTCTTCGTTTTAATTACAAATAAGGGTTCGCGCATATTTTCATTAGCCTCGTTTATGATTACATCGATTTTATCTTCTTTAGTTAGCTGTAAATGCACCAAAAATTAATAATAAACGAAAATAGTTCATCCATGTGCAATCACGCCATGCCATCAATGCATCGGGACTTAAAGGTAAATACAATTTAATTAAAAAAAGAACCTTCCGCTCCATACAAAAATTCATGGATACCAGACATCGATGCCTACATATATTCCTTATGAGTGCCCAAATTTTCAGCCTTATATTTGCATTCCTCTAATAACAAACCCGCTGTATATAAAGATATTCCATATCTTTATATTTCTGGAATGTGATACACATTATGAATTCATATTATGCGAATAAGGATTCTAAAGCCCTTCTAAAATAATTTAAAATGACGAAATGAAACTTATTTTACAAAATAAAATTTGTATCGCAGTTAACATCAATGCTCCGTTATGTCTTTTATCATTTCCAAAAATTACAGATCGATATTTTAATTATTTTAATTATAAGTTCGCCGAATATAATTTTTGAAATATGATTGTTAATTCGATTATGGCAACCATGATATAAGTTTTACCTGGTTTTATATTCGGTGGACTTATACTTAAAATAATTATTATATCGATCTGCAATTTTAAGAAATGATAAAAGACATAACGAGGCATTGATTTTAACTACGATACAAATTTTATTATGTAAAATAAAATCAATTTCGTCATTTTAAGTTATTTTTAAAAGGCTTTAAAACCCTCATTTGCATAATATGAATTTATAATGTATCACATTGCAGGAATATAAAGATATAGAATATCTTTATATACAGCGGATTTATTATTAGAGGAAGGCAAATAAATTTGGAAACTCATAAGGAATATATGTGAGCATCGATGTCTGGTGCCCTTGAATTTTTATATGGAGCGAAAGGTTGTTTTTTCAATTAAATTGTGTTCACCTTGAAATACCAGTGCGTTGATGGCGTGATTGCACATGGGTGGCCTGAGATATTTTCTTTTATTATTAATTTCTGGTAAATTTGCAGCTAACTAAAGAAGATAACATTGATGTTATCATAAATAAGGTTAATGAAAATATGCGCGAAATCTTATTTGTAATTAAAACGAAGGAATAAAGTCGCTGAGTATAATTGAGGTGAGAGTACAAAGCTGTCAAAGCAGAAAGAAACTTTAGAAAAGGACAAGGGCGCCACATAGGTTGCATTAAATTTTTGTAATAAAAATACTTGCCAATTACAAGGCAACACTAAATTTTGAAACACAATTTTTTTTTAAAATAAAAACTGAGACTCACCAGATACCGATGCCTCAATATGTTCTTTATCGTTTTCCAAAATTTCAGCACTATATTTGCACTTCTCTAATAAGAAACCCTAATAATAAAGCTTATATAAATAAGGAATGGTCGGTAATTTGAGACGTCATTATGTATCAAATGCCATAAGTTCCTTTTTTCCCCTTTGTGCGTGTAATTTTTTTAACCCTATAGTGCTTAAATTTCGTGCTACTAAGAATTTATATTTAAAAACGTAATTTAAAATTTTGTTTGTTTATTTATTTGCTTTTCTCAAAAACTAATCGTTTATAAGTTTCGAAACCAGCAAACAAAATCGGAAACTTTCGAGCAAAGTATGGAAATATATCTTCTATATTTGATGACAAAAAAAGGAATTAGATAAAAAGTGAAAAACAGATCATTAAAAAAATTACCCACAAAACTGAGAGGTATTTTTTATTTTAATGGATTTTAATGTTTTTTTGACAGGGTGCGTAAATCAGAATTTCGAATCGCAAACTTTTATAAGTTCAAGGGTAAATTTATTTTATATAAGGGTATTTTGAGAGAGCTAAGAATTGGTAAATTCTCTACAGTAGATTTCCATCTCCAAATAAACTTTTTTTTGTTCTTGGCGATTTCGTAAATCAAATTTTCGAATAAATTTTTCAAAACTTCATCACTAGTGAGTTGGTATCATTAGAACTCGTTCATTATTAAAACACTGAAAGCATTCATTAGCACGAGTTTACTCGCCTAGAAGATTGTTTGTTGACCTCTTGAATGAACATAATTATCCAAGAATAACTGAGAAGGGATTTGACTTCGGATCTCTATCCAGGGGAATTCAAATCAGCTTTTCAAAAATTGAATGGATTTAGTTACCCTATTATAGCATCCATTGTTAGTTGAATTTCTCTTTGAATAAAAACTTTTCACATTAGCACATGAAGATAAAGTTAATTTTCCAATATAGTTCGTAACAATAGGAAAAATGTGTCTTAAAATATAAAGTTTAACCATAGCTTTAGACTTTTATGCTAAAATGTTTCCAAGTACGTAATTTGTTTTCAAAGTCTTATTTACAGGCTACTTAGAATTAGAGAAGCTCTTAACATCCAATAAATTTGCAACTTTATGGCTCACAATGAAATATTGATTCAAAACAGTACGATTAAAATTGTATAAATTAAAAGTGTATAAATTATTTATAATTTTTACAATTTCAAATTAAAATTCCACACACAAAATGACGTGAAGAAACATTGCCTTCAATTAAAAAATCATTTAAAATAAATAAAGAAAAGCAGTTTTGGAAATAAATAACATTTTTTGACAAGAAGCTAGGAATCTAATGTGTCTCATGATAATTTCGAAAATTACATTCTGTTACCATCTTCACAGCAAGATAATTTTCCTGAGGTCGGAAACAATTCTCATACCCCTTCTATCTTATTACTCACTTAGTAACCAATGGATAGTTTAATGGCCAATTAACTTCTACAAAGGGTTGAAACATCAGTTTTGAAATTTAGTTTTCGTGGCGAAAGTTTCCTTCATTAGCAGATAATAAGGCGTTGATCGTAAGATCTAATATCAGTCTCTATAAATAAATTGGTTATGTATTTTGTGATTCTAACAATTGTTCATATTATTGTATTGTTTGTAGGATATTTTCAATTAAGATTTCCAGGTAGTAAAAAATAAAAGGAATTCGGATGAAGAAGAAATCGATTTCAATTCTACATGAAATAATTAAAGAAGGATTCCAAATTACATTTTACAATATGGTTGAACCAACCTAATTTTCCTTTAGCACTTTTCAACGCAAAATTTATGCGGTGCCCAGAGTTCACCAACAATCCAAATTCTCATGAGGCAGGAACGACGTGCCTTCATTATTCAAAACCTTCGTAGAACTATTTCTGAAAGGTGACAATTGTAAAGGAAAGAAAGGTGGAAAAGATGTTCTCTAGACATCTGAATTACTTTCCTCAGTTCTGTACGTTTCCAGTGTTGAAAAATACTCTTCAAGAATCTTAATTGCTGTTGCAATCTTCATTTCATACAGAAAAATTCGTTAAATCCTTGAGAAAGTAGTCACTTTTCTAAGTAATTATAGTTAAAAACGAAACGTACAATTGTTAAAACTGAGATGATTTTAAAGAAAAGCGAATACATTAGATATTATAATATCATCTTACCTACCTAACATTTACTTTAAATCACCATTGTTTCAATAACTACATTTTTAAAAGTAAAATGTCGTTTTTTCGGAAAGTCAGCTCTCCGAAAAGAGAGAAATTAATACAAGGCAACATTAATAGAAATTAATAATACTCTCTTTTCGTGGAGATTGTAAAATATATATTTAAAATATTGTACTATGCATATAATTATAAATCTCAGTATCGAAATGATAAGACAAATGTAAAGAATGAATTTAGCTATTCCATTTCTTAAATTAACACTTGAGGTTCTAGTCTCTGAACTGTCACTTAAAGTGTAATAACATTCCTAGTTGAAAAGCCTGCTTATCATCGAGTCTCCAAAATGGACCGCAAAGTGACATTATTAAATCGATTTATCGATCAGAAAGATTTATTGAAATTCTGTGGTCGGTTCATCGTTTAATCCAACGATGTATTCATTTACTCCGACATATTGGGGAAAGAAGCCGAACTCGTATGCTCTTCCCATAAATTCCTGTGTTAATACTGACCAACCACAGAGTTCTAGGTTGAATTACGAAACTGGACGCACAACTCATATAAATCAAATTCTAAGGACACCATTTACTCCTGAAAATGTGAGAAGGTCTGAGGTAGTATACGTATAGAAATTAAATGCTTCTATCTTACAAATGATCAATTAAGAGTTTATTTTATAAAAATAATTGATTATTAATTGGCCTATTTTTTGCAATTTGATATTTTTCATTTCCTTTAAAAAATGTTATTCTCACAGTAAATCTCATAAATATTTTATCTGAAGTTGAATAAAAACGTTGCAAACAATTGAAAACTACAATTATCCGACGTCGGATAATTTTTATCGGGAGGCGGATAAAAATTATCCGCATTGTAGTTGCATTTGTTTTGATTGAATAATTGCAGTTGTCAATCGTTTGCGACGTTTTTATCCAACTTCAGATAAAAAATATACCTGGGATTTAGTGTGCTACTTTCTTAATATGTTATCAACATCCTATGGAACTTTGTCTTAAGGGTATGTGATACATAATGACATCACTAATTGCCGACCGATTTTTTATTTACATTCAGTGGGTTTATTAAGAGCTAAATACAAATATAATGCTGAAATTTTGAGAAATAATAAAGAACATATGTGACGTGCGCCGAAGAAAGGGGGCTTACTCTAAAAAAATCGAAATCGAGGTTTTTACACCTTTCGATAGT
>JBAGKK010506321.1:0-14341 GCA_037177015.1 Euceroptres primus | reverse complement strand
TACCCTTCTCATCACTTAAATCTCTTGAATCCAATACGAAAATAACTGCGGTACGGCTCTTCGGATAACGAGAAATCTGGGCAAGCAGCACGACCACAATACAACTCAAAATTAACGTCAAGCCACTGCTTTAGGGGGTCAGTCTCTCTAGAGCACGAAAAAAGGTGTGTTTTGAGAATTTTTTTTCTAATAAAAAAATTATAGACTAGTCCCAGAACTAACAGTATAGACAATCAATTTTCCAGGGATATTTTCATCAACTTTTGAAAAAAAGTTTTTTGAAAAAAAAGGACACCGAAATATTCCAAAATGGCGGAGTAAACCATGGTGCACTGGAATGTCTCGTCGCCGAAGTAGTAGGATGGCGTACACGATAGCGTCCGGAATTCGTGACGGAAACAGAAACATTTGTCCTTTTCTTAGTTTGGATACTTTTTTACTCTATATGAACCAAAAAAAAACCTAATGAAAACCGAATATTAATGAAAATTTCCACCGTCCCAACCAAAACCACGATTTTTTATGAAAATTTTGAAAACATTTGTGCTTATAAAAATATTAAAAAGGGATAAAGACATTTATTTGTGGTTCATATACCGGGTGTCCCAGAACTAAGTGTCCGGACTTATATGGCTGTATAAAAAATAAATAAGTAAACCGAAACTTCCTCTGGCAGAAATGTATTGAAGTTTAAGTTTTTGAGTTATGAAATAATTAAGTTGGACCAATTAGCAGAGCCGCATAGAAAGTCGTACGTGCGTGAGAGGGAGGCCAACGCTGAGTTAGAGATCGCTGCATCTTCACTCGACATCTCCACTCTGAGAACTCGCTGTACGTTCGACACTGTGCAGCGATTCAATTGTTTGAGATCATTTCCGAATTCTTCATTTAAGACTTAGATGAAGAATTCGGAAATGATCTCAAACAATTGAATAACCGCTGCATAGTGTCGATGGTACAGCGGGCTCTCAGAGTAGGGATATCGAGTGAAGATGCAGCGGTCACTAACACAGCGTTGGCTTCCCTTTCACACACGTCCGACTTTCTATGCAGCGCTTCTGATTTGTCCAGCTTTATCATTTCATAACTGAAAAACTAAAACTACAATACATTTTTGCCAGAGGAAGTTTCGGTTTACTTTATTTTTTTTTATATTGCCATATAAGTCCGGTCACTTAGTTCTGGGACACCCTGTAGAGTAAAAAAGTATCCAAATTAAGAAAATGACAATTACTTCTGTTTCCGTTACAAATACTGGACGCTATCGCGTACGCCGTCGGCGGCGAGACGTTCCAGAGTACCACACGGTTTAATCCGCCATTTTGAAATATTTTGGCGTCATTTTTTTTAAAAGTTTGTTCAAAAGTTGATGAAAATCTCCCTGAAAGATTGATCATCTATGCTGTTTTTTATTTGAAAAAAAAAGAAAATTCACAAAAAGCTCCTTTTTTCGGGCTCTAGAGGGACTAACCCCCTTGAATTTTAAAAGGCATATTTTATGTCTTTAAAATGCCGTTTTACACAATTTATATATTCTTAGTTTGTTTGACCTTGATATTAAACCCAGATATAAAAGAATAAAGACAGTTATCTCTCACAAAAATTTGTGTTAATTGGAAACATGTTATTTATAATAAAATATATAGAATCGTAATTGCTACCTGAAAACATTTTTTTATGATTTGCAAAGTGGTTTTAATGATATTTCAGAAAAATTCGACCTCCAAACAAACAAGAAAAAATTACTGTACGATTATTTTCGACAAAAAAAGAATGAATTAATATTAAAGAATAACAGAATATTACTTACCTATCAAAACATCAATATTCACCGACAGCTGTAATTTTGAATGCGTTTTATGTTTTAAAAAAAAACCACCTTTATAAGGAATTGTGCCTTTACTTTGGCTGATCTTGATATGAAATGAATAGATATACATACAAGGAGATATAATAATGACGGTATTCCTTTACATGAAATAGTGTTAAAATAAATAGACGTTCCTCAGGAGCCAAGGAAAATTAAAGAAAGAGCCATTTTTGGTTGCATACTGATTACTGGTATACTTTATGCTTTAACTTATTGCGCAGAATTGGCTTTCTTAAAACACGCCATCGATTCAGAAAATCAGATAAACTCATTGGATGACCTTTATCGATTAGACTTTGATTTTTTGGTTATTCGTATATAGCGGACTATCTTCAGGAAGAAGGCGAGGGAATTATAAAGGAATTGTCCAAAAACAGTATTCCAACTAGCAATCTACTTGCTGAGTGTACCAAGAAATTTTGCTTGTTTGACTGGATTATTGGAAAAATATATCCTTATGTAGAACTTGAAAAACCTGGATGGAGCATCAGCTGCAAAAATTTTAGAGGAATCATTGTGGCAAACCATAAATTCAATAATTCTTTAACCAAATTCTCCTCATGCGGAGAAATTCAACAAAATTAGAAGAGCACTTCAGGAATCTGGACTATGAGCAAAATGGTTGGAAGATAATGGAAGAAACATTACATAGAATGCGAGATTTCGAAAAGGTAACATAGCTAAAGAAGTTAGTCCAACATATGGCTGATTCGACGTGAGATTTTAATCCAAATTTTTTATTGTCCTGAAAATTTTTTCTCTTGTTCTAGAGCGAAAAAGAATCGATACGTATTTTTAAAAAATATGATATGGATATTTTACGAGATATCGATTTTTTTATTTATCGACTCCAAAAAACAGTCCTTTTTCAAATGCTTCGTAAATCGCCCACTTTTCTACCAATACTTAGTTATTTTAGGGAAAAATGTGCCATGCAGTTTACTTCAAAGTGCACGTTTGAATGGTAAAAAATCCATTCGTTGAATAATTTTTATGCAACAATTTCTTGAACAATTTGAATTATCTCAAAAGCGACCTATTCAAAATGAATAATTTTTCCTGTAATTTGTTATTATTGTATATGGAATACCGTGTAAAAATTTTAGAGTGGGCGGTTAGAAATTTTCTCAGATATGATTTTTAATGTGTGAACGCACAATTCGCGGGCGGGCAGCGGCGGCGGAGCGGTTGAAGTACGGATTCGAGCGTGTTTTGTTCTCTATACGTTTCACTTCTTGTACTATTGTTTGATGGTTTTTACAGGCAGCTAAGATTAATAATAGTGTACGAAATACAGGAAGAAATTTTAGAATACCACTTTAAATCAAAGAAATAATCATGTAATTTTATTATAATTATTATTTTCACACAATACTTTTAAGTAACAAAAAATCATAATATTTTATTTTTTCACACTTTCTTAACACTTTTTTTAAAATCTTTTTTTTTCTTATGCGAACCTGAGAAGGGTACAGTTTTTGAAGTGTCTTAACGAGAATAGCTTTTGATTTTGAGTTCACGATCTCCGACTGATTCAACGCAATGTATACTGTGAGCGTTGAGTGACTTCACTCAACGCTGTGAGTACCTGCCCGCGAATTTACACGGTATTCCATATACTATAATAACAAATTACAGGAAAAATTCAGTACCATTGTTTTTGCAATTAAATATACACGAACATTGGTAAAATATAGTCTATCCAATGAAGCACTGTACCAGGCATCTATTTATAATAAATTCAATCTTGCTTGAATTTTGTATATTTACTCTCTTTATCCAAAATTAATTTATTATAAAGTTTTCTAATTCTCTATAAAAGGGGCTTGGACCAATCAATTTGTACTAGCTTTCTCATTTAATAAAGTGATTGAGACAATTGATAAAAATTAGCCGTACATTTCTTACTAAGAATCTTTTTTTTCAGTGTTTAAGTTAAGTAGTTAAATAATTTAATATGTTGTATACTAAATTAGGTCTAGAACCAAACGTTACTAAGACTCCAATTATTTTATAGTTTTGTTTATAAATTCTAAGTAAAATTTCTTGAATTTAGCAACAATGGACTATTTTACAAAAATTTCTATTTTTGTCTAGTTTTATGGGTTCCATTGCTAATTAGAGTAATAGGCGTCGCTTGCTACCATAATCGACGACTGGGGTCATCATCATACAGGTTTCCAGTCGGTTATCACGAAAGTCGTGGTTGCAGAAAATGAGAGGACGAGGTCTTGCCAGTCGACCTCGTCCATCAGGATTCTCTTACTCGAAAGAATACCATAACGAACAAGGATGGCGAACATCTTCAGGGGCATGGTTAGTGTTAAGGGGTTGAGAGGGGAGGAATGAGATCTGGAAATAAAGAGAAAGGATTCGTGTAAAGCACTACAGGGTACGAGAAGAGAAAGACGGAACAAGGAGTCACGGAGACCCACCCGCCTGGCATCAAATTTAAACGTCGTGCTTTGTTAGGCTCCTTAAATTATTAATGTGGCACGTCACAGGATCCACGCGAGCACGTTTTCCTCGTCACGGTAAGACCATGCGGTTTCCACATCTAAAACCAGGGAGTCACTTCCGGTTCTAAACATGTCATAAATATGCACCGTAATATTGCCCCGAAAAGGAAAACAATCTCAGAATTGTCGCTTATTCAATTTATAACCCCGTGGAAAAATTACGCAGAATTTCACTGGAAAAAATGGTTAGCTGAGCCAACTAGTTTGTAAGATATGGTACTGCTGTTTAATTAGTTGGAATAACTATTTTATTAGTTGCTCATACTAATTGAATAGTTATTGCAACTAATAACATAGTTGTCCCTAATAACTAATAACACAGTTTTTCAGACAATTGATAAAACTTAGCAGTACATTTCTCACTAAGAATAGCAGTATTAACTAATAAAATAGTAGTACCATATCTTACAAACTAATTAGTTGGGCCAACTTATCATTTTTTCAATGTTGTGTATAATGAATTATCGATAATTACTAGGATGACAAATAAAATGCTTTTTTTTTTGATTTGGTGAAATCTTAAATCGGAAATTTCTTTCTATTGGTGAAAAAATTATCTATTTGTTTATATTTAAAAAAGCTTTTAGACGCTATGTAGGTTTTTATGCGGATAACACGATTTATTAACTTTCTAAAACTGCCAATTCTATAATTTTGATTTTTTATCTTATGCAATTTATTAACTGCTTTTATGAAGGTGACCCTCAAATTTTGTTCGTTTCAGAAAAAAACTTTAAGACGGGTATTAGCTTCCTTTAAGTTGTGATTTTATAAAAAAGATGAAATTAAAAGATCAAATTTATCCCTAATTTTTTTTTTCTGAAACTTTTAGAAAGTATTACTTACTTTACTGTAAACAATTTCCGGTATTGAGAAAAAAATGTTAAGCAAAACTCTTATTACAGTAATAAAATGAATTTAAAAAATTTTTAATCAATAAATTCTAGTAAACAGAAAGGCTGTGATATCTTATTATTTCATATTTAATTCAAAAAATCATTTTTTAACTAATAAATAACGTATACGAAAGTTCTAATCATTTCTTAGATTGAAATGCGAAGTTAATAACTATGTATTTAATTATGAATTTCAATCTTAAATGCGTTTAAAGCTTTTAGATACGTTATTTACTAGTTCGAAAATTATTTTTTGAATTAAATATAAAATAATAAGTTACCACACTCCTTCCGTTTACGAGAATTTATTGATTTTAAAATTTTTTTAAAATTCATTTTATAATTGTAATCGTCTTATCCGCATAGAAACCTACATCTAAGTTTTTTAAGCTAAAAAAATAGGAGATCATTTTCTCATCAAAAGAAAGAAATTTTCGATTTAAGGTTTTAGCCTATCTAAAAAAAGGGATTTCATTTGTCACCCTAACAATCATTATGCAAAAAATTATTTACATACAATTATACAGTATACTTGAAGGAATCAAAATGTTGCAAAAGAGTTGAAAACTACATAGTTATACGTCAACTTGCTTATTTCCTCAAAATAGTACGAAATCTAGTAAAATTTTGCATTGTATGTGGAAATCTCTCCAATTTTTTCCTTGTTTCTGCCAAAGATTAAACAACGTACAAAAAAGTTTTTAAATTTCAAGTAAAGCGCTACTCAAAAAACTTTATTTGAAAAAATATAGAAATTAATTTTCTTATACAAAACGTATGAATTGTAGAGGCGGATCCTAACGATTTCGAAGATAAAGTTGTTTTCATTTCCACTATTTCGGCATCTGGACCTCACTCTTAAGTTTTAGAGACTCAATTGAGACTTTTTTTAGTGATTTTTAATAAGAAAGGATCATATTAAAGTTTTAGGTTTAAAGAAAACAACCGTTTATTCGACAAATGGTAAACACTCGGCTATTGGTGCCTTCAACCTATACCAATCGAATTTATTAAAATGTAATATGCTAATTTTTAATATTTTTTATAAATATATATGTTTGAAATTTTACAACTTCTTTGTACCAAGTTTAGTTTTTGGCAGAATCTAGGGAAAAGATTGGAAAGTTCTTTTTGTACATTCAAGAAATTTTATGGAGATTTATTTTTAACGTCAGCCAAGATAATTAAAAAATGTCAATTATTTTGTAAGTTATTGAAAATTTTATTTAAAAATTAAAAAATGACCTTTTTGCAATAGTTACTTAGTTATTGAAAATTTTATTTAAAAATCAAAATTGACCTTTTTGCAATAGTTTCTTACAAAATTGACAAAATCATTTGAACTTGGGCTTATTTAAAGCAGAATTTTTCAACCACTTGTAACTATTTTAATGAAAAAATTTCATCTTGTGCGTGCATAATTTTTTAAAATTATTATTAATTACACAAAGATTATACATAATTTTTTCAAATAGGACGTCTTCTTGAAATAGAGACTAATCTGTGAGCAAACAATGTATAGAGTTTAATTGAATCCTTGAGATTCACAGAATTTTAAATGTAGTACCAACTTTTAAAATAGATTTCATTATTAAATTTATATTATTAAAAAAAAATTTAGAGATGTTTCTGTGAAAATGTTCAATTGAAATTTTCAATTTCGTTTTAAAAATCACGAAAGTTTCAATTAGCTAGGCGTGAAAATTGTCACCATGCGAAATTCAATTAAAATTTATATTTTATTTATGAAGCAATTTTTAATCTTAATATGATGATGTGAGAAGTTTTTTAAATTTCATAGTATTAAATATAAAATATAACAAATTTCCAACAATAAGAGTGACTTATGAATAAAATATCCTGAAATAATATATAAGTATAAGTCTTCTCATTCTTGTAACTTAATTACAACAATCAATTTAAGAGAAGACGCCGGTAATATTTTTTCTAACACATTTTCATCAACAGAAAAAATATAAATTATTTAAAATTTAAAACTGAATTTTAGGATAGAACTTCAAAATGTTTCTTCTGTTTCCGAAATCAATATTATCAATTGATGACTTTTTTTACCCACTTTTTAAAATATTTTGAAGAATCTATCACATGGATGTAAAGTCAATTTTTTCAAGAATTCGGTTTTTTTAAATACGATATTTTTGTATTTTAATCAGAACATGTTTTCAATTTTTTCTGGTGTACTATTTTCGATAACAAAACTATTCTAGCAATTGAAGAGAATTATACTTTTTCCAAAAGAAAAAATCTAATTTAAAAATTGTTTATGTTACTACATAAAAATTAAATGAATTGTGACATGTTGGAAGACATGTCATATTTTTCATTGACCCTCTATATGAAATCGTTGATAATATTTCATTGGTTATGGGGTCTATTTCTTAAGATCTACTTAGTTGTAAAATAAAGTTTATTTTACAACTAAGTAGATCTTAAGAAACAGACCCCATAGCCAATGAAATATTATAAACGATAAAAATTAATATCCAATTGCAAATTTTATTACTAATAGTCGGCAATTTTTTTGTAGCTTCAAAAATATACCATTTTAAGTCTTGATCTTTAGTGATTACATCTGATTTTTCGAATTATTAAATTTGGTACATATTATACTTCAAATAAAGTTTGAGTATTTTCTGTTAAATTGTTCACATACCATTACTTTTTGATACAACACAGAGAAAGCAATCTAAAATGCAAGATTTCTTATATTGAAAATTTTCATGACAATTTCAGTGAAAGTTTAGTACAAATTTCAGCGAAATTTTCATGAAAAATTTCAAACAAATATTTTTTTCATTAAAATTTACATCACTACAAAAATCAAACTGATATATTCAAATTGTATGGAAATGTACAAATTATAATGAAATATTGTTTTTTTTATCTAATAATGACGTTTCAAAAGCTGAACGTATAGCTTTTTTGATTCTGAATATCGTTAAAAGATTTCGATCGACAATCATTGACACGAGTTTATTTCCGAGCGACGACAAAAGATTCATGCGAGTAGCCAGACAGCCAATTATGAGCTGACCGAAGCCCGTTACACGCGAACACTTAATCAATTTACACTTAGCTCATATTATGGGATTTATGTTCGAAAGGACGAGAAGATATATATAAATCGTGAACGCAACTAGGGGCACTCATACAAATGTGCATTATACACGGTGTATTCAAACATTCTGATCGCACACCTTTCAAAGCTCTCATTAGCATAGGATTTTAACGGATCCATTCGAAGGAAAATGAAATAATCTCGTTATGTAAATTTCTGATTGCCTACAGCCCGCCCCTTGTCCCGGGAGTTTTGACCGATCTCGAGATGTCGGATTTGATAATAACGCATGATTTTTAAACCTGAATTCTGTTTCTGAAAATTAGAGCCTTTTTGTAATGTTTCTGCAGTGACGAAATTTTATAATACTTTTTTCACAAATTCTCGAGAGCAAAAGTTTATCAATCGGAAAACACTATGATTGGAAAAAGTTTGGTCTCAAAGTTTAGGTATTTTCAACTTTACAGATTTATAGTATATTAATTTTATTGTCAAATGAGATTACTTTTAGTTTAGTTTCTTATTTTTCAAATAATAAAATTATTTGCTTTCGAATTAAAAATTTTTTGTTGCTCCAGAAATGTTGCAAATTGCAGTTACACGAAATAGTACACGAGTCTATTAATTAGAGAGTAATAAAAATTATTTATGAGTCGTTACACATAACCAGAGTAAAATGCCTCAATGAGAACGGCAATCGACTCTTTGAAGGGTTAAGTGCAGATAAGTGGATACTGGCTATAATACTGGACCAAAGCTATACTTTCTTGGATTCCCGGTATTATTTCTCGCGTTTCGTTAAGAAATCCTTAACCGTTTTCCTAGTTTTACAACTCTCAACCTCTCTACTTTTTTCCACATAGTAAAGTTTCTGCTTATAAGAAAAATCATTTAAAGTAATTGGATTACAGTATTTTCAATTGGCAGAAAATTCTAAAGTTCCTTGAAAGACATACGAACAGAAAGTTTTTACTAATTGAGAATTGTATTTTACAGCAAAGCAGAGTAATTACAAGCCTTCTCATTTTTAACGAATTCCTGGAAACTGATTGAGTAATTATAAAAATATGGTTCAGAATCTTTTAAAGGTTAAGAAATTCGAAGGTGTTCAGTGGAAAAGAAAAATCCGGGCTACCAAGCAAAAACTTTCTTAACATTTAATCATGTTGATTATTCCTGGCTTGAAAATTTTAAAAATGGACTAATATACAAAAATTAAGCTAGTTACGACATTAATTTAAATTAAAACGAAATCACTATATTAACACTTGATGGAGTTTCCTCGCGCAAAACATTAAAACGGTATTTAAATTGAATTGTATTAATTAAAGCTTCACAGTGACAAAGATCCTTTTATGTGGCTTTAATGATTTATAAATTTATATCTATCATAATGCATCCAGGTCTGTATTTGCAGGATGCTGTATTGATATTGACAAGCAGTCGCACTTCATTTGATGATTATCCAGTACACTGGATGATGATTGAATATCCGCTATAATTCTATCCAGCAGTATAATTATTATGTATAACCTCCGGTGGAGTATATAATGCATATACAGCGACACTCGAGACTCATTATCAATGTGGTCAAAACGATACGTTGTTGTACGATAGAGCGAACGCATCATCCTTCTAGAGGCATCATTTTCAGGAGTATGACGCGTCGATAAACTGTATGAACTCCCATCTAATTTCCAGAAATTTAATGTCCACCGACCTCAAAAGCTCATTACGTTTCTTCATCACCTTTTCGAAGAAATTTCTTTAATAATCTTTCAATTAAAAGCTGCAGTAATTAGGATTAATTTAACTTTCATAAACTTAGTTCACTAAAGTTCGCAATGCATACAAAAAAACGTAAGAAATTTTTTTTAACGCACGAGATCTAAAATACTATTGCTGATAATAGTTCCATTCGATGTCCGAAGATACCAAAAAAGCTTAATCCCTCTAGCATAAACAGATCACACCCAAAATCAACCCCTAAAACTTCTAAAATTCACGAAAAATACCCTAACCTAGAGACATAAAATTTTATTATTGATAATGGTTCCATTTAGGATCTACAAAAAAGTTTCATCTCCCTAGAACAAAAGGATCACCCCCTAAATCAACCCCTAAGACTTAAGAATTTAAAAAAAAATTCACCAAAAATACCGTAACTGCCGGACATTTTTAATTGCAACAAAAATTCGCAAAAACAGTTTCATCTCACAATCACCTCTGGATTACACCCCAATTTAACCCCTTAGAAAAAACATTCACGAAAAATACCCTTAACTCAAGATCTAAAATTTTACTGCTAATAATTGGTCCATTTGATGTCCGAAGATCAAAAAAAAGTTTTATCCCTCTAACACAAAAAGATCACCCGCTAAATCAACTCCTGGGACTTAAAAAAATCACGAAAAATACGCCAACTTCGGGACCTAAAATTTTATTGTTGAGCGAATCCATTTCAAATCAAGCAGGCAGTGCAACTTCAAACCACAGAATCAGTCGTCTATGAAATATGTTGTTTTTCAAAAGAAATAAGAACACACGTATTTTACCGTTTTGAGAAAAAAATACATTTTCGCGAAGTTATGAGTCTTTGAATTTTAAACTTCTTTTTTTAAAAAACATATTTTTCTTTAAACTTATACAACTTTGGACTCAAGATATATGTTAGTTGAATTTGTATTTGTATATTATTACAATACAATACAGTATTACAAAGTGTACAGTATTGTAATACTATACAATACTATACAATACTGTATAGTATTACAATACAATACAGTATTACAAAGTATACAGTGTTACAATACTATACAATAAAGTACTGTATTGTATAGTATTTGTATAATATTGTATAGTATTGTATAGTACTTGCTTAATATTTGAATTTTAAGCTTCTTTTTTTTAACACATTTTTTTTAAACTTTTACAACTTTGGACGCAAGATATTTTAGTTGAATTTGTATTTGTATAGTATTGTATAGTATAGTATACAATACTGTAAAGTATATTATTACAATACAATACTGTATTACAAAGTACGTAATGTATTGTAATACAAAGTATTACAATACTCTACAATACAATACTGTATTGTATAGTATTTTTATAGTATTATAGTATTGTATAACATTGTATAGTATTGTATAATATTGTACTTGCTTAGTATAGGATTACCCCGTTTCTCAACCCCTAAAATTTCAAAAATTCACGAAAAATTCGTCCAAAATATCTTAAGTAGAAGGATGAAACTTTTTGACGGGACTTTTATCGTCAAAAGCTAGTATTAGCATCGATAAAATTTTTGGTTTCGAGATTAGGATATTTTTCGCAAATTTTTTTTAAAATTTGAAATTTTTGGGGTTAAGGGGTTTTATCACCTTGATATACTGAAAAATGAGGCTTTTTTATAAGAAAGCAACTAATAAAATCAACAAAAAGATGGTTTTACGAGTTTATCCTATTTGTTATTAGGTATACAAAGAAATTTTTTTTATTTAATACAAAATGACGACGTAGGAATAGCTAAAGCGAAATCATTTTTTCAATTTGGCGGGCAGTATTACTCGAGCAATTTTCATCCGATTGACTTGAAATTTTAACTGTAGCTTCTTAGATAGATTATCTAAAGCAATACACGCGATTTTTACGATTTATTAACAATAACATTCTTTATAAACAAATTAGGATCCATTTTTTATCGAAAAACAAAAAAATTTGTTCAAACTGCTGCTATTTTGCAAAAAGTCAATATTTTTTAATAATCTTGTGTACCGCCTTAAAAAAACTAATATAGATAATGAAAAGATTTTTTATTTTGTACTAGGTGCTGTTTAAACATTCTTTTGCTGCCCGCCATGGATCTCCTCAGAGAAAAAGCGTCGTCACTTCAGCTACGCCTACGCCGCCATTTTGTATTGACTGAAAAAAACATTGCTTTATATACCTAATCACATATAGAATAAACCCCTGAAACCATTTTTTGTTTCCTTATTAGTAGCGGAGAAAAAAGCCTTATTTTTCAGTACATCAAGGTAATACAACCCCTTAAGAAACGGAGTGAACCTGTTGTGCTAGGAGGATGAAACTTTTTTGTCCATCTTTGGTTATCAAATGGAACCATTATTAGCAATAAAATTTTAGTTCTCGAGATTCGGGTTTTTTTCGTGAATTTTTTAAGTGTTTGAGGTTGAAGAACGAGGTGATCTTGTTGTGCTATGGAGATGGAACTTTTTTGTGTGTCTTGGGAGATGAAATGGAACCATTATCAATAATAAAATTTTAGGTCTAATAATTATTGCAAGGAAGAAAGGAAAAAGCAAATTCTGGATCCATCTCCTTAATAATCGCTTTTGTGATTACTAAAATTTTAGGTCTCGAGATAAGGGTATTTTTCGTGAATGTCTGAAGTCTTAGGGATTGATATGGAGTGTGATCCTTTTATGCTAGAAGAATGAAACTTTTTTGGGTATCTTCAGATATCAAAGGAAACCATTATCAGGAATAATATTTTAGATCTCGTGCGTTAAAAAAAATTTCATGCGTTTTTTTGTAAACATTGCGAACTTCAGTGAACTCATAAACTTCAATATGATCTTCTACTCTTTGAGCTAAATAGAAAATTAGGGCTAAAAAGTACTTTATTCAAATAAATGAGAAATAAGTTCTGAATTAGGCAAGTCATCAATACACAAATTTCCCTTATGGAAAAAAAGTATTGGTAAGTATTGGATAGAAAAATTATTTTTCGTAAGGGTTATAGCAATCATTCACTAATTTTCTGATATAATTTAAATTTATTTGATGTATATTTTGTAAGGCAATCAAAGATGAAAGATGAAATTTAGATAATAATTGTGAGTGTTTCACATACTTTCCTCTCGTTCGCGACGCTTTTCAATATTCACTTTTAGAAAACTTTTCATTTGATATAAATCCGAGTTGAATACAAAACGTATTTTGAGGATGAAAGAAATCACATGAAACCTCTTCTGATAAATCTTTCCCTTTCTCATCTTCTCGCTTTTCCTATTCATTCACTATTTTTCGAGCAACATTAATTACGGCTGCTGTACAAAAGGCACGGCCGGAAGTTTTTGCTGAGTCTATCAAATTCAGAATGAGTTAATTAAATTCTCCCCGCGTGAGTCGCAAAGGACCCTGACGGCGGTACAATGCTGGCAGAGCGTTGGTGCTTGTTAATTAGGCATCCGATGAATAGCACTACATTCATCTGAAAACACTTCAAGTCAGCGTCACGGTAACATCAGTCGCCCGCGAGTTTGTGATTTTCATCGCCCATTTTAGCGGTTTCCCCTGCATTCTCTTTGCCAACTTCCTGATACCGAATCAGGAGAAATTGTTCCTGACATACCATGCATCACTTATTAATGAAACGATATTGAGAAAGATAAAGCCTTTGAAGTCGCGAGAGGCAACAATTTTGAGCTCTAGATTGTTAATTACTTAGATAGAACCCACAAATTCAAATTTTAATCCAATACAAATACAATCCAAGTTAATTAATGAAGCTTAACAAGTTTTGGAGTCTTAGAAAAGTAGAGATTTTAAAACTTTAATTTTTAAATATTTTTCACTGAAAAAAAAACTCAGAATAAAATTCTCAGTGATTTTTTAGAGGAATAACATTTTATTCAATTTCACGTCTTTCAAAATACATGTGTTGAAATGGTAAAACAGAAGAAAATTATCCCGATATTAGAGTAAAATTTATCCTGTGAATTTAATTTTCAGAAAATTCAAGCCTTTTAAAATACCTGTTTGTAATGGTAAAACAATAGAAAATTATTCCGATATTAGAGTAAAATTTATCCCGTGAAGTTAATTTTCAGAAAACTTCAAGCCTTTTAAAATACGTGTTTGTAATGGTGAAACAAAAGAAAATTATATCGATACAGTCGGACCTCCACCATTTCATATCGGATCTCCTTTTTCTTCCTACAGGCCCACTGTG
>JBAGKK010506310.1:0-14341 GCA_037177015.1 Euceroptres primus | reverse complement strand
AACCGCTAATATAATTTTTCAGTAAAATCTAATTCGTTTTTGCCCACGTATTACAGGTATTAGCAGAGAATTCGAAAATTTATCGAGGCTCTATTGTGAGAAATGAAACTTTCCATTCTGATATATATCCTTTCCCACAAAACCGATAGTGTAGACAGGTTGAGGAAGCGTCGAAGATGTCAGCAAAGACGACAGAACCATCTCTTGCTGAACTCCGTTCCATGGCGGAATTGCCGTCAACGAGTATAGCTTGGTATTTTCCCGAGGCTGTGAGAGGTATCGAACGAGTACACATCGTGAGTGGATACACACGACACGTTGCACTTTGTTCTGAAGATGGGGTGGGTGGATGGATATGTAGGTGTTTGGAGGTTGGTTATGTATTGGCACATGTACGTAATTGTGGCCATTTGTCGACTCTTGGGAAGAAGAGGGCATGAGCTACAAGACGAACAGGGATAAAGAGAGGGAGGGAATAGGGGACGTCTAGAATCGACGGTCGTCTCGCCCTAGAGTCGCGAATGAACAAGCAATATATCACGGTATCACATGGTGCCCCTATATCTCATTATGTTCACTCTACATTCACCCTTGAAACCTCTAAAGTCTCCCAAATGACCATGTCCTTATGTACGAAAAATATGAACAAAAAAATCTATGAGAGAGAAATAAGCCAAGGGAAGAAGTAAACCGATAAGCAAACGTCGCCGAGGGTCGTTCGATATTGGAAGCGAGGTATGAGATCTCACGCAGACGAATAATTTTAGATTCATCGAGAATGCAGCAGGGTAAGCCACTTGTAATTCTTTTCCATCGCTGCCTCCAGCCTCACCTCCAACCCTCAGTTCCGAATCCGCGCGTCTTTTTTTGTCCAGCCATTTGTTCGAAATAGCCTGGCAAGAAAAGAAAGCGAAGCGCAGCATAGCTCTGCTGAAGTTAACTTCGCATTTAACATCTGCCTGGAAGGTTAAAATTTCCCTCGAGGTTTACTCTAAGTTGGAGCAGGATATCTTTTGTCTGCCGATTCGAAGGAGAAAATCAGAGGGTTTTATCTTTGTGCGGTAGACTCTACCCACGTTTTTGCTCTTCGTTTCTTTTCCCTTATTTATTTTTTTTTCACTAGCATACTTGAACGAGTCTTGACTCTGAAGAGGAGATACGTACCCCTTTTTTCCATTAATTATTTACCGCAAGAGATACCACAAGTCGAATTCGCTTGTTCTTTAATCCGCAACTCGAAGGGTACACTCTATCCGCATCTGTATCTTTTACTTGAAGGAGGTGCCCGCATCATTTTTTTTTCTCTAACCACCCCAATAACATTTATCAGTTCAGTCGTTTGTCTAGTAAATATCGTCTTGAAAAACTAAAATGATCAACTCCCAGTGAAGAAAAATGCATTAATTCAATCGGTTCATGATTGAATAAAGCACATATTTTATAATTCAATCGACCAGATTGAATCAATGAATTTTTTCTCGGCGCAGAAACGTTATAATACGTTATTCATGAGGAACGTGAGAAACAGTAAAATCCATGAGAATGTCGAGAGGCTCGCAGGATGCTCGAAATGCGCGTATCTTGTCTAAAATGTTTGCTCAAGTTGATATTTTTACCGTTATCTCAGTTTCCCGATCTTTTCAAAATGTATGCGTTTGCAGATGCATTTCAACGGTGGGATATCTATCAATGAAAAGAATGATTAAAACGAATCTCAGAAATTAAAACTGAGATGATAAATCTTAGATTCCGTTCCTGTTAATAATTCCGTAATCCGTACCCTTTACGTCACTGGATTTGACGTGTCGGGAATTTAATCTGGTTTATCATCCGAGCGCAAACGAAGGATCAGGACCAATTTAGTCAAGTTCAGTGACGTAGATATTATCAACGAAAAAGAGCTTCTGAAAATTACAAGAAAAACGTAAATGGGTATTCGATTATGCGATCTGATTTATCGAAAGACCGCATAAGACCGCGGTGATTTTTCGTCTGCCTTGCGAATAAGAATATTCAAATCATAACGGAGCGTTCATGAATATTATTCAGGTCTTAAAGCAATATAATCCCAAATCGATAGAGCAACGCGGAATAAATTTCTGTCCCAGTTGCTGGATTCCCCGGACTTGAGATCTGTGATGAAGAAGACAGCACACCTGAGTAATTTATTGATTTATTTTCTTACTAAACATTATTATACGATTAAAGCAATATCATATAATTATTAATTAAAAGTATTAATTAAATACAATATATGAATTCGCGTTCAAGAATAGCAGTAGCCAGATTTCCGAGAACAGTTTGTACACACCAATTCGAGTGGAGAGTATCCAATAAATCAGAGAAAATTATTGACTCGATCGCGTGAAACTGGTCACGAGCAAAATTGTCAGATCGTGAGCAAGCTTCTGCCTTAACTGCCTCCGTAGTCGGCACTTGCCATTATAAGATCTTCGCGACTCCTACTGATGCCAGAGAATTAGCGTCTTCTCGATTGTTCTTTGATTAGTTCCGTTTAGTCCCACTAACCACGCGTGATTACAGGGCAATAAAATGCGGTCGAAAGTAATTGCGAAACGCGTTTTCCGCCCTCCCCTTACATTCTACTGGCTTTATAACCCCAACTCGCAGAATCCCTAAAAAAAAGAGCGACCACGTGTGCACGAAGTACCACAGCGTGGGATGACAACATGAATTAGAAATGACTGTGAAACGAGTCTTAGAGAAGATCATATAAACGGAGAGATCAGGATGCCTTTGCACGATAAACAAATTACGCTCATTTGTAAATGGCTTTAACATCCGGCAAGTTGTCAGAAATGAAGATTATTTTCTTTTATTAGAAGCGATTAGAGAGGCGACAGTTCTGGAATATATAACCTACTTTTAATCAGATATACCATACGGGAAATAATAAGTTTCATGATTAGATAGGCACTAAAAATATACGTAAAAGGTATGAAAGGAAAACTTGATATCCAGGTTTTTAAATCTCATTACGTCATATTATATCGGATTGTACGTTATGTTGCGGAACTTGGCTGATAAAAGTACGATGTCCGCTCGATAGGAATTAATTTTTTCTGCATCACAAGATGCACGCGAGCCTTTAACCTGGAACACGCGAGATACTTACATGTGCTCATGGTGCAACACACGAACTGTCGTAAGATATTTGCATTACGGGCAAAGCGACAAACTTGGCTTATAGCGTGCAGGACTTTCTTGCTCGATTTGCAAATTAAACTTGGTAAGAATGCCATTGACGAATTAACCCCTTCCTGTGATCTTGCCTTCAGTAATTGTTTCTCTAAAACGCCAGGAGTTCAAGCAAGGAGTTAAAATACCTTGAACTTAAAAGCAGCCACGTTGAAAGAAATATTCGTAATACCTAAAAATTACTCTCTAAATCTGAATTAGTAATTTTCTACTAAGGAAATAGTGCCCAATTGTTTACCAATTGCTTTGCTACTAATTTTTAGTAGAAAACTACAAATTCATAGTAGAAAATTACTAATTCATAGTAGAAAACTACTAATATGCCTAGAAAGGCTTACCAAATGAATTAGTAAGCTTTACTAAGTGAGTTGGTAGTTTTCTTTTATTGGTAATTGGTAAACGATTCGGCACTCTCTAAATCTGAATTAGTAAAAAAATACTAATGAAATAACGAGAAATGAACCGAATTAGTAAGCAAATACTAATTGCAATACCAATTAAAGTAGTAAGCAATTCTATTAATAATTAGTAGGAAACTACAAATTCATAGTAGAAAACTACCAATATGATTAGGAAGCCTTACCAAATGAATAAGTAAGCTTTACTAAGTGAAGTAGTAATTTCCATTATAAATTAGTAGTTTCCTACTAAAAATTAGTAGAATTGCTTACTAAAGCAATTGGTAAACGATTCGGCACTCTCTAAATCTGAATTAGTCAAAAACTACTAATGGAATATCGAGAAATTACTTGAATTATTAAGCAATTACTAATTGCAATACCAATTGAATTAGTAAGCAATTCTACTAATATTCGTAGAACACTACAAATTCATAGTAGAAAACTACAAATTCACAGTAGAAAACTACAAATTCATAGGATAAAACTACAAATTCATAGGAGAAAACTACAAATTCATAGTAGAAGACTACTAATTCATAGTAGAAAGTTACTAACATGCCTAGAAAGGCTTACCAAATGAATTAGTAAGCTTTACTAAGTGAATTAGTAGTTTCTGTTATAAATTAGTAGTTTTCTACTAAAAATTAGTAAAATTGCTTACGTAACCAATTGGTAAACGATTCGGCACTCTCTAAATCTGAATTAATCAAAAACTACCGATGAAATAACAAAAAGTTTTCCATCGATTGAATTAGTAAGCATTTCTTTTAATAATTAGTAGAAAACAACTGATTTGTAGTTAAATTCTACTAGTTCATTTAGTAACTGTTGCTAATTTAATTATTAACGTTACTAATGGAGTCAGCAGGGTTACTAAAAGAATTAGTAGAATTTGACTAAAAATTAGTAGTTTTCTACTAATTATCAGCAGTTTTCTTCTAATTGTTAGTAGTTTTGTACTAAATATTAGTAAAAATGCTCACTGATTCAATTAGCGGATGACTTTTTTTTATTTCATTAATAGTTTTTGACTAATTTAGATTTAGAGGGCACTATTTCATTAGTAGAGAAATAGCCTAATGAACTGGCACGAAAACACAATAACAGGGAGCATGAAATTACTAATTACTTTTTTAATAATTTCTTCTGTGGACATAACAACACTTAAATTTTCTGGAATTTTTAAGTTAGGAAAGTTACAGAAATTTTTATGAAATTTAAGACACTTTCAAAAACCGTGTGTGAAAATTACCAAAATGAAACTGAATTTTCATTTAATTTATCTTAAATTTCAGTTACGCAAAGCATAAAACTTCAGTCGCATGGCTCTGAAAAATATAATGGAAATTTCTAAATTCTAATTTCTTAGAATTTTTAGGATATTTTGCTCCAAATTCAATATTTAAAATAAAGGAACTAAATTCTTTTTAGAGTGTACTTTTAGAGAACTGACATAATTCGATTCCCTTAGAGTTATTTAACATGGACAAAAATGTTTTGATTAAAATCATCCCTTACTAAATATTCATTATTTCATTATAAAATATGTAATTGCGAAAAGTATTAGAATATATCACTTAACTCTTACCCTCTCGGAAACCACCTCTTTTGAAACCTCTACATTAAAAAAATTCCTCAGAAAAATTAAATAATGAGGGAAACAATATTTTAATGAAACATTAATTTCCAAACTTAAAAAATACATGGAATGAAAATCTTGATCTATTATTGCCCTTTTGTCTTTAAGATTATTATTATTGTTGAATAGATCGTGTGAATATAGGAATTTATGAATTTTGTGTCAAAAGTAAAGCTGCAATTGAATAGAAATTCATTCTGTTTCGAAATTTGTCAAATGTCAATGTGATTGAGTGGATTTTAAATTTCTGCATTGGTTTATTAGTTTGTTAATAAAGTAATTGATAAAGATTTATGTGTTTACTGCGGACTTTATTTAATTATTACTTGATATAAATAAACAGCTTTTAATTTTCTGCATTGGCTTATTAGGATGTTAATAAAGTTATTAATAAAGATTTATTTTTTTACTGAGGACTTTATTTAATTATTACTTGATATAAATAAACGAGTTTTAGTTTTCTACATTGGCTTACTAGGATGTTAATAAAGTAATTAATAAAGATTTATTTTTTACTGAGGACTCTGTTTAATTATTACTTGATATAAATAAACGGGTTTTAGTTTACTGCATTGGCTTATTAGTATGTTAATAAAGTAATTAATAAAGATTTATTTTTGTACTGAGGACTTTACTTAATTACTTGATATAAGTAAATAGTCTATTGCTTCACTACAGACGTTTATACTATTAATTTTTAATTGATTTTACATTTATTTATATTTTATAAGTTTTTTTGTGCACAAAGTTACTTCGGAATCATTTTTGTTCTTTAGAAGCTCCCTTTAGGAAAATTGTCTGACAAAAACCCGTTTATACTACTAAAATCCTAACGAAAAATTTGCTAATCTACTTATTTTATGAACTCTCTTTCCATGTCAATTATTACTTTGAAATCCCTTGTAATTGTCATGAATTAAACTTTCTTAAAAGAAATCGTCTGACCAAAAATTGCATATATCACTGATTCCTTCGATTCATATATTTTATCATTTTTTTCCTCATTATTCTGGAGTAATTGCTATTTTATGCAAGATCTCTCTTTATAAAAATGATTTTTCTATTAGATTACCTACTTTGGAAGAGTTGTCTCGTCAAAAAGTGCCTCCACTACTTATTGACTGATCAAAATTGGGATATTCTGCGGATTTCATGTTTTGCTCTTTTTGTTTCAATATTGCACTGGAGTAATTTCTGTTTTTATATAGAATCTTATTTAACTATTTCTTTATTCGCCGTCTGACTAAAAATGGTTTGTACTACCGATTTTAAATTATTTTTATATTTATTTATATTTTACACATTCTTTTTGGCCTTAAAGTTACTTCGAAATCATGTTGATCTTTAGAAGCTCTATTTGGGGGAATTTCGTGACAAAAATCCATTTATACTACTGAATACCTGACCTAACATAATTCCTCAAAACTAGGATATTTTATCGTATTATGTTATCTTCTTAAAACAAAAATTGGTTCTGGGACAAAAAATGTTTGAACGGAAAATAGCATTCCGGAATAGTTAGAAGGATTAAACTTCTTTATATTTATTTTACCGTAAAATAAAATTAATCTACACTGAAAAATTTCAGTTTCGCTTCAGAAACTTTGCAATACTGCAGTTATCTAATAAAAACAAAACTGCGGGAAATAAAATCACTGTGATCCGAGTAATAAACTGCAATTCTGATTAGTATAGGATGTGCGTGTCCTATACCCTGCATACCTTCATTTGTTTAAATACGAGTTTCCTTATCTGATATTTTTCATATCCTGCAAGGGTGAGAAATTGAGTAATTCAACCAGAAAATTTTTTTTGTTTCCAGATCTGCTAACTATGCGAACGCGACGAAGGTGTGTGAACTGTCGGACATGGACAGATTAACTGTGGCCGGATCTGGAGCATTAGAAACGGCAAAAGGCGTAGACTACCTGGAGAATCATTGCGTGGACGAACCGGTTAAGCTCTGCGAATTCAAAAAAATCACTGGTCGTATTCTGAAGACTGTCGACTCAGTCTATCAAGACGTTGGAACCACCGAAGAATGTCGTGAACTTTGCCTGAATTCTCCGTTTCGCTGTCACTCCTATGACTACGGTGATACCGGCGATATGGTCTGCCGTCTGAGTCACCATTCCAGAGCCACCCTTTCTGACATTCAGGTTAGTCACTGGAATCCCAGCCTCTTTTCTTCGACTCCTGTAATTGCAGGAGTTCTTACTTACAATGTTTTTACTGCACACTTCGATCTGATTTCGAAATACGAGGTTTCAACATTCTTGATATCATCAAAGCCAACTATTCAAAGTATATATACATTTTCTGTAATTCATATTGTCTACCTAGAGATAAATTTCCCTCATACATAAATTATGTTATAATATCACTGCACATTACGCGCAAAATATTTAAATATTTCCATATCCTCTGCTCAGTTCCAAATTAAAAGTTAGTTTGCTTTTGAATTACAAAAAAATATGCATAATTTTTTAGTAAGTATCCTGAAACATGTGGGATGATAAAAAGATTGTTCACTTTTTCGATAAAAAGTTGGAAGTAAATTTAAACGGATTTTGACCAGGATGAAAATAAATGCTGAAAGAGGGAAAATATGATAGAATTGCTATTATATTTATCCAATCGTGAAATTAGCCTAAATGAAATTTTGCAAACGTACGATGAAGTAAATTGATTATTGTGTCCGTGTGGAAAAAAAGGTTAAAATTTAAATGCACGCAAATGCATTGCGTTGAAAGTGGCATTTTCATACAAAATCGAGTTTCCATTGCACACGTTTTCCGCTTCACCCCAAGAGTAGTTCGATCGTACGCGGGTGAACGTCAGGGCTCTCCGTAGCTGCAAAAAACAAAAGAGAAAATCCTGTTCTCGACAACCTGTTGAAACCTCGCTGTCGCGCATTTCAGAGGGATTTCACCGTGCAGAGAAAAGGAGATGATTAAGGAATCATACAACCATGAAAGTGGGATAAAGGCAAAAAAAATGGTTGTGTGATTATAATCTGCAGCATAATAGTAGAGAACTTTTTCATTATTTCCCTTTGTGCAGAAACATTTGAGGGGATTTCGTTAATTTCATTTCACAATTTTTTTAACTAAACCGAATTTTAGTTAAATGAAAGAACTTTTTTTCAGCTGCATTACTACATTTGTATTTAAAGTCATATTGTCAGTCTATATTGTATCGTCTGGAATCGGTTGCGACCTATTTTTTAAAAATAAAAAAACCAGTAAAATTAAGAGAATCACCTGCTAAAACAAGGACAGTAGATTTTCTTCTGTTATATTTACAGCAGTTTCTGTTAAACCAGTAATACTAACAGATATTTCTGTAGAATTAGCAGAAATGTCTGTTAGGTTAACATTTTTTAAGAAAAATTAGAATTACATTAACATATATATAACAGACTTTTCGGTTAATTCTACAGAAATATCTGTTAAAACTGACCATCTGTTAGTTTAACAGAAATTTCTGTAAATATAACAGAAAAAAACTGCTGTCCCTATTTTAACACATGATTCTGTTAATTTTACAGATTTTTCCCCCGTGTATTAAAATGCAGTGTTTTATTTATTAGTAACGTTCAAACTGTTATATTCAAAATCATGGTAAATAATTTTTTACAATACAAGCTGAAAATAACTTTAGTATAATTTTTTGAAATTCAACTTGATCGTTTCGAACTTCCAAAATCTTCGGTAATAAGGAATTTTTTCTTATTCTCCGGAAAAGATATTCATGATAGAAAAGAATCGAATTTCGAAGAGAAAATTTTCATATTTCAAAACCAAAAGAAGAAAGGATTTAAACATCAACAACAAGTTTTTACAAAACAGTTCTTATTAAGTAAATCTTGAGTTTTTTATAACCAATCTACTTTCTGTTCATAAGACTTCAACAATGACGAAATCCTGACTTTTGGAACATAAATGAAATACAGTTTTTATCTAATATTTCAGAGTTAAAACTACTTTAATTAAAGAAAAATCAAAGAAGCAAGTAGGTATGAGCCAGTAAAATAAAATTTTTTATGGATGAACTCGCCGTAGCAGCCAGCCTCAAAATTAATCAAATATTTATATTAATTTATAAAATCAATGATAATAGACCAAAAGCTATTTTTAAGGAATTTTGAAAGCGAAACTTAAGGTACTTTATAAAAAAATATTGTGTACCCTAATTGTTTATTTAAAAACAGTTATTTTGATTTTCTTGAGTTATCTTCTGTTTTATAAAAAATTCAAAATTTTTTTTCAACGTTACTGATTAATAGCTCATTTTTTTTTAAAAGATTCTTGACATTTCTCTTTGGTACATTTTTACTCAAATTATTTTATTTAAAAATTAGATGGTCATCATCTTGAAAATTAAACAATATGCCAAATAACACATTTTATTGAAAAAGTACCAAAGAGAATTGTAAAAAATCATTTAAGGAACGTCAATTATTGATCTCTTGAAATCTGAATTAGTGAAAAGTGTGGCACTAATTTACTTTAGTAACAATTTTTAATTATTAGTTGTATTTCACTATTTATTTTGGTAGTTTTCAATTTTTTACTAAAGTTTTAGTAAAGAATTACTAATAATCAGTAGAAAGTTTTAATAAAGTAAATTAGTGGCTCACTTTTCATTAATTCAGAATAAGAGAGGATGATTGAAATTTAATAAAAATTACGACTTTTGTCTAAAACGATAAAAAAAATTCAAAAAGCTATTTTTAAATAAACAATTATGATTTCAGCAATTTAAGATAGACTGTGGTTCAGTAGTTCAAGTTTAAGGAAAATGAGGGATTTATGTTTAGAAAAAGGGTTTTTTTCTTTAAAGGCGAATATTTGTATTCTTTTAAAAGTACCAAAATGCAATAAATGCAACATTTTTATAAAAAATTTTAAATTTTATTAATAAATAAAATTATATTCCATCCTTAAATGTTAAACTTCATTGTCGTTTAACAAGATATAGAAAAAAAGTATGTCAGTTAATCTTTTGATGATTACAATAAATTAAACCACCAATTAAATCTAGCATTTTCTAAAATCCTTTATGAAATCTTCTGGATTTTTCGACAATTTTTTAGAATCTTCCAAAATATTTTAATTTTTCCATATATTTGTAGATTAGTTAAATCTTCTAAAATCTATCAAAACTCTCTTCAATCTTCAAGATTTTTTAGAATGTTTTAGAATCTTCCAGAGACTTACTTTCTGATTTGATAAAAATCTCCTAAAATCCTCCTGCATTTTTTAGGACTTTTTAAAATCTTCCAGGACCTTTTGAACTTTTACCGAAATATCCAGCTTTCTTCAGAATTCTTCTAAAATTTTTCATAATTAGTAGCTCACTTTTTACTAATTCAGAATTAATGAGGATAATTGAAATTAAATCAAAATTACGACTTGTCTAAAATGATGAAAACAACACAAATATTCAAATAACTATTTTAAAATAAACAATTACGACTTAAACAGTTTTTTTCTGTAATGTAATTTCCTCTTTTAAAATTCAAGATAGAGATTAATTCACTTTGAGTTTGACTGTACGGGATTCTGAGTTTTTTTTCGATTTCGCGGTGACTGTGAAAGTGTAATTTTTTCTCATCTACAAAATTGAAAGTAAAATTTAAGGTCAAAAATAGAAAAAAGTTAAGTTTTTCCAAAACCATTCACAATTAATTTAGCTAAATATCAAATTTTTAAAAAGTATGTCACAACCGGCTCTATACGATATGCGAAGGTCCGATCAGTATTTATTTTTGATACTACATAATATTATAGAATCAGCACAAAAAAATTGAGTGACTAACAATCAGTCCTCAACAAATTCACATAATTTTCATTTGATTCACTCAAAATTTGATTGATTAAACGGTTTGATAGTGACACAAATAAATGATTTTAATTAGAGGGGCCCATAATATGAGATACCACATCTTCTTTTTGTGATTGTCGATGGCCTTTGGGCACAATTAAAAAATATAATAGATCATTTTGCAGAGAATTTAATAAGCTTTAAGATCCTTGAATGGAAAATCGAATAAAAGTTTTATATTTTCCGAAAAGTAAGAAATGCAAAAAAAGTGCTTTCTGTAAAAACGAAAAATTAGGCTCCTAAAATGAGATACTTCAAGAAATCCCAAATGAAGTGCAAAGTAAATCGATATTACTATTGGAAAAGTTTATTTAAGGTTTTTAATTACAAATATACTCCAAAGACATAACTGCAGTATGTAATCAAAAATCCACTTGTAGCCAGTATCCTTAAATCCCCGTCAGCACTCTTATTATTTTCTTTTTTATCAACATTCGATGAACTTTATTACTGCATTTTCTCACTTTTTACCCTGACTATCCCATATTAGAAGATCCACACTTCTCGCGGTTTCGAGATTATTCCATATTTTACGATTTACACGATCTCACTCTATCAGTACAATTCAGCTTATTCCGTATTTTACTATTTATACGATCTTACTCTATCAGTACATGCAGAATTTATTTCCAAATATTTATTTATTACATAATAAACAAGGTTTAAAGACTTACCCTATTTAACATTGAAAATTTCCAATTTTGTAATTTTTTGTTTACAATAAGTAAACGCACGATGTAACAATGAATTTCATACTAAATAGGTTTTCCCTAAAGGGATATAAGTTCATGATCGAACCAATAGTTTATATCTGGTAAAATAAAAAAATCGCTTTATTTTGGGGTGCATAATATCGCTTCAGGTTCTGTGATAAGGTTTTTGCCCAGTAGTTTGGAAAATTTTTCGAAAAAGAAGAAAAAAATCATGTACTTGTGGTTTGTTGCTTACCTGTGCAACGTAGAGGAAAAATGCATTACACAAAAAAGAAAGGAGATGAAATTCGGAGAAAAACTTTTTAAAAAATAGTTTTCTTGGGCCAATAGCCGAAAATCGGAAAACTGTGTTTTTTGAAAACAGCTCGTTTCCTAGCTGTCACAGGAGAAAGTTCTATCAAGATAAATTATAATGGGTTAAAATATGAGTAAATTAAAAAAAAATTGTCCTAGCCCTAATAGGTCGCGAGTTATGACCTTGGACTTGGACCCTTTCTCTATACTGATACTAAAGTGCATCGTGGAATGCAAATATAGCCATATTTTAACATTTCGGTGGCTTAATTCATTAAAAATGAATAGTTAAGTCATTTCTTATCAATAAATAAAAAATTATTTAAACAAATGTTATCTCCTCATGATTGAAATATACATTTTCAGCATTTTTTAAGCTACAATTTCTCCCAGGGAGGCTTATTGCAAATTAAATTGTAAGAAAGGTACTTCTTTATGATGAATTGATATTTTTTTAATTGTTAGTAAGGCTCTCTGAGAGAAATCTCATCTTGAAAATGCCAAAAAAGGCAAATTTGAAGACGAAGATGCAAAATTTGTTTAAACAATTACTTATTTATTCATAAAAAATCAATAAATATCGACTTGGTATATTTTTCAGATGTAAGAAGAGTCTGTGAGAGCAATTGCACTTAAGAAATGCCAAAAACTGCATATTTGAGGACGAAGAGGAAAAACTTGTTTAAACAATTATTCTTTTATTTATAAAAAATCAATAGATATCGACTTGGTATATTTTTAAGATGTAATAAGAGTCCGTGAGAGAAATTGCATTTAAAAAATGCCAAAAAATGCATATTTAAGGGCGAAGAGCAAACATTTGCTTAAACAATTATTTGTTTATTCATAAAAAATCAAAAAATATCGACCTGGTGTATTTTCAAAATGTAATAAGAATCCGTAAGAGAAATTGCATTTAAAAAATGCCAAAAAATACATATTTGAGGACGAAGAGGAAACATTTGTTTAAACATTTATTTGTTTAATCATAAAAAATCAGTAAATATCGAATTGCTATTTTTTAATTTGTAATAAGCCTCCCTGGGAGAAATTGTAGCTCAAAAATGCCGAAAAATGCATATTTCAGGCAAAAAATTATTTGTCTAAATAATTTTTTGTTTATTGATAAGAAATGACGTAACGATTTATTTTTAATCAATTAAGTCACAGAAATGTTAAAATATGGCCATAGCTGTATTCCACGATGCACTTTAGTATCAGTATAGAGAAAGGATCCAAGTTATTCGTGACTTATGAGGGCCATGGCATTCCTTTTTTCTTTAGTTTAGGCAGATTTTAACCCTCTATAATTTATCTTAATATAACTTTCTTCTGTGACATCTAGGAAACGAGCTATTTCCAAGAAAGCCAGTTTTCCGATTTTCGGCTAAAAAATGAAAAAAAAACTGGGATTTTTGTAAGACCGTAAATCGGACACTAATAAGGTGAGAACATTCTTTTTTTTAAAATTACGTGTAATGTCATGTACTTTCATTCATCTTCTGGCACCTTTAATGTCAATTCATGCAGAAACGAGCTATTTCGGAAAAATTGAATTCATATCATTTACTCCTAAAAATAGGCCGAAAAGGGTCAGCTTTGAGAGATGATAACTTGCGATCTATTATAGTTAGGATATTCTTTTTTAAAAAAAATGATAGATAATAACGTCTAGTTTAATTCATCCGTGGACCATTTTGACGAGTGACACCCAAGATCCAAGCTACACGGAAGCAAGAAAAAAGTTGTGATTTTTAGCAAAAAATCGAAAAAATTTGATTTTTTTGGAAAGATTATAGCTTTTTAATTATTGGTCCTAGAAAAAAAAATTTATCATTAGTTTTTCTCAGATTTTCATCTACTTTCTTTTTTGTGTAATGCAATTTTCTTGTACGATGCACAGGAAAGCAGCAAACCACAGGTATATGATTTTTTGCTTCTTTTTCAAAAAATTTTCCGGGTTGCCGGGTAAAAACCTTATCACAGAACCTGAGGCGGTATTATGCACCCCAAAATGAAGCAATTTATAAACAAAATTTTTGGTTCTTTACTTTACCAACCAAAAGTACCAGACGACTGGACTATACTGCGATCCCAACAAGAAAAGTCGTACCCGAGTAAAAATTCTTCGACTTGGGTTCGACTTGATTCGTCTTCAGTTCGACTTCAAGACGGCGATGTCTAGC
>JBAGKK010506299.1:0-14342 GCA_037177015.1 Euceroptres primus | reverse complement strand
ATATATATATATTATCTTATTTAGCATCTACATTAGAAGTCTCCCTATTTCTCTTTTCCAGTGGACAATATTTTCAAAATAATTAGTCTACTACTGGACCAATACTGGCCAGTACTGGAAGTTCCAAAATCATCAAAATCTTTATTCCCACAAATCTTTATTTAATATTATCTACATTAGAAGTCTCCCTATTTCTCTATTTTAATGGCCCATATTTGCAAAATAATTAGCCTACTACTGGACCAATACTGACCACTACTGGAAGTTCTAATATTATGCAAATTTTTTAGCCCCATACCTTTATAACTTACAGTAGAACTCTTGCTATTTTTCCCTCCATATAGTATAAAATGAGCTATACTGGACCAATATTTACAAAATAAAAATCCAGTACTAGAATTATCAATATAACGAGAATCTTCTAGTTCAAAATATGTTTATAATAAAATCTTTTACAGCAGAACTTCCTTTTTTCATCCCTCACTGGCACTTTCAGTACACTGGTACTGGTACTTTCAATATTGGCCACTATTGGTCCAGTATTGAGCCAATGTTGGCAAAATGAATAACCTACTACTGGACAAATACTGGTCAGCACTGGAAGTATCAGTATCATGCAAATTTTTTCAATAGCCAAAATTGGCCCACTACGGGACTAATACTGCTCGAAAATGTTCACCATTTACTATATTGCCTAAGTACATACTGACCAAACGAATATTTTCTTTTGCCCATCCAAAATAAATCTAGAATAAAAACCTCCTAACATAGCACTAATACAAATAAAAAAATAATTTTAAATTATTAGCTCAGTAATTTGGGATGCTGGGGACATTAAACGTTGAAAAAATTACGATACTCAAATGAAAAGTAAGATGAGGAAAATATCAGATTATTCGACACTTGGGGACGATCACCAGGCAGTTTATTTATTATTTTATTTGACTTGGTCGTTGGCTTTACAATCAAACAAATGATCTTCAGGTAAAAGTATTCTTTTCCAATTGCAGGGTAATCCAAGGCTTTTAAGTTTCAACTATTCGAGTGTAAGATTCATCCCCTCCCTCCCCCCTTCCTCATCATATATAAATATATATGGTCTGTGTGACCGTGAGGTTTTGAAATTACACTTAAACGCAGCTGGATTTCACTGTCTGTTAAGAAATGATCAGAAGGCAGCAACTTCTTTGCTATTTAATTTTGCCCCCACAGGGCTAATTAGGCGACTTTAACACTTTCGTTCGCCTCTTATCTCGATTTTATTCTTCAAAAAAGGAGGAAATTTATTTATATTGGTATTATTCTTTTTCTAAAGGTACCTTTTATCCCCAGAAGAGGACAAACAATTTTAGAAGCTATACATTTTAAAGGGAAACAATATAGTAAAAAAGAAAATTTCTGTTTATAATTATCGTCCCACATTGTTCAAAATATTTTACATTCCCAGTTTTAAACCATTGTTTTGTTACGAAAAATTTATAATTTATTTGTCCTCTTTCTGATTAAGGGATTCCAAAATATTTTCTTAACTCACCTGTGCAAGAAGTGTTGAAACAGTCGGCCCAGCATCACTTTAGTAATCTGAAACGAAAAAATTAAATCCCGTTAGCTATAATTTTCCAAGTAAGTTTTCACCGAAAATTCCAGCGCAGAAAAAAAATTGGAAAGTTGGGGAAAGCAAGCTCCGTTCTCTGTTTAGTGTCCGCGCGTGTGACCAGGTTTTCTGCAGAAGGGTTGGTGAAAGTTTTTTATTTACTGGGCTGTGAAAGTTTTTTTATTTACTGGGCTGTAAATAACTGCCTGGAAAGGGTTCGGGACGAACTCAAGTTTTACTACAAGATTCGAAAGGATGTGACGAAAACGAATCCCAGTTTAAAATACATTTGGGCACAACAGGATGAGTACTAAAATAACTCTTTGTGATTCCAAAGTAGCAGTAAAAGCTTCTTACAAAAAGGAAATGTTGACTTTCGAGTTGTATGCCCAACCCAACTCTGGGTTTTTATAACAGGGCCTATTTCTAATCTTTATTACCCCTTATTTAACCTTTCTGTCCTTTTTTAGTGTTTATGATTGCTTTCTAAAAGAGATCTCAAAGCAGATTTAGGAATATTTCATTTTTCGTACTTTGGCTTCCGAACAAGACATTATTTCGTCATTGATATGATTGCCAATTTGTTTAGTGGTATTTTTTTATCAGAAAAAAATATTCGTTTATAATCTTAGATGGTAAAATATTGTTTTGGAATAAAAGATTCGACTAATTCTTCTACAGTCATAGGAATTGTAATTTAGTTATTATCTCTGAACAATTAGGAAACAAAACATTACCCTAATGTTGTAAAAAACATTTTCACGCTCTCTCACAGACTAAACGTATGTTTGCTCTAATAAATCAAATCGCACCCCTAGATTATAAAATTTGCTAAGCCCGATGTCAGGTTTTCGATCACTGGGAGGAGTTGACAAAGCTTGACAAGTTGTTTCGCTCGTAAACTCTTTCTCAAAGTGTCTTCAATGTCGAAATAACTCGTTTAAACGACCGACTTAACGAGGTCGAAGACACGCGTGACGAAACGACTTGGATTTCTCAGTTCCGTTTTAAACCACCCCTGATCTTTTTTTATTTCTTATATAGTTTTTTTTAAACTGTTTTTTCTGACAAGCCTCACTTTGTACTCTTCAATCGCGACAAGAGAACGCGAATCAATAACTATAGTCTCGAAAAATAGAGGGAAAAAAGAACAACAAAATATGAGAAAGCATGCACAAAGTGAAAAGCCGACATTAACGCCACATACTCGCCGCATTCTCTGCCGGATATGAGACGTTTTATGCCGGACATTATACGACCGACGCAGATATGCTGCAGCCCCCAACCAACATTCCAATTCCGTTTGGACCGCGGTCTGCGGTATCCAGAGTTACGAGAGTGAAAACCATTTTCGTTGCACTCGCTTAGCCTTTTTAGCCGACGAGATGTGTTTTTGAGAAAATTTTATGGGGAAGATGTGGGAAGTTTAGAAATGCTATGATGCCAGTTTAGAGTTTATGAAAATGTGTACAAAGTTCCTTCAATTCTCTGAGAAATAAAGCCGCACTATAAAATAATGTCGAGAAAATATTTTTATATACATATTATAGATTTATACGATTTTTACATCTTCATTGAAATGTGAATACACTTCTATGTTCTGTACATTATCTAAAGTTCGTACTTTCTTTTATTTCTTGCATCCGTACTTCGTAAATTTGCACTTTTTACATTCTTACTTTCTATTTTGGAAATTTGTACATTTGTACTTTGTACATTTTTACTTGTATATTTGTATATTTGTAATTTGTACATTTCTACTTTGTAAATTTGTATTTTGTACATTTGTACTTTGTATATTTGTACTTTGTACATTTGTACTTTGTACATTTCTACTTTGTACATTTATACTTTGTACATATCTAGTGTGTAAATTTGTACTTTATACATTTTTATTTGTATATTTGTATATTTGTACTTTGTAAATTTCTACTTTGTAAATTTGTACTTTGTATATTTGTAGTTTGTACATTTCCACTTTGTTCATTTATACTTTGTACATTTCTACTGTGTAAATTTGTACTTTGTACATTTTTATTTGTATATTTGTACATTTGTACTTTGTACATTTCTATTTTGTAAATTTGAACATTTCTACCTTGTAAATTTGTACATTTTTACTTTGTTAATTTGAACATTTCTGCTTTGTAAATTTGTACATTTCTACTTTGTACATTTTTACATTTCTACTTTATACATTTGTACTTTATACATTTATACTAACTGTACATTTATACTTTGTAAATTTGTAGTAAATTTGTACCATCTGAAGGTACTTGGTATTTTTTTACTTTGAAAATTTTCACATAAAGATCTACAAAGTTTAAATCTTGTATAAATTTTTATTACAAAGTAATGCAAGTTAATAATATAACTAGAATTATTTATAGACCAAAGAAGAGTAAAAAATCTAGAAAATTCCATAATTAAATGTGCCTTTCAAAAATCCCAAAATATAAAGCGTTCTTAAAAATATTTTAAGATTTCCTTAAAAGTATACTTTTATAAATGTTTAAAAGAATGTTCAATTCCTAAACGAAAACAGTAAATTTTGGAATCCCAATTCAACAATTTTCTTTGAAGATTCATTTAATTAACTGATTGAATAGACAATTATATAAAAAGTGGATGTCCTAATTTTACATCCAACAAATTTTGGAATCCCAATTCAACAATTTTCTTTGAAGATTCATTTAATTAACTGATTGAATAGACAATTATATAAAAAGTGGATGTCCTAATTTTACATCCAACAAATAACTATAATCATCACCAAATCATCATAGCTGCAATAATTTTCGTCTATCTTCATCATTCCTAATTGAGCCCATGAACTTATATCTAGATTGCAATCATGACTTATCTCCTTGAAGTAATTATTATTTTATTGAAGCATTGCATTTTTGGCCCGTACGACGTATTTCAAGCAATAAAACTCATTCTTCTTTTCCAAAAAACTATTACACTTCAAATTTATTATGTTATTATAATATTATTGATTACGTATGTAATTGATTACATAAATATGTAATCTAAAAATGTTTTCAATAGATCAAAATAATTTCATCAAACATCAATCATAATTCTATACTGACCCATTCATTTCTGCACCAACATTGGCTCAATACCCATAAAAATCTTTGGTTGATTCAACTAGATGTTTAATTTGAACAAACATTTTGTTAAGCTAAATAACTATCTAAATATCTAACTATCTAAGCTAATAACTAAATAATATCCCAAAGTTCCTATATCATTGTGATGAGTCAGTTCCTACATCAAACAAATGTTTTGCAGACTCAACCAAATATTTCTAAATGAATAAATTGAAATTTACATTTAGATATATAGCAGGGATTATAGTCAGTCCCCTTTTCTCCTTTCTCCCTATTTTTTTCAAGAGCTCCTAAAATTTCTATTTTTGAGCATTTTTCCCCCTTTTTTATCCAAAGTTCCGATTAATATTCCAAAAATTCTAATAAATAGGAATTTATGACCTTCAAAAACGCGTGCCACAATATTAAAATATTAGAGATCCAGTCTTCTAGAATGTTTTAGAACCTTCAAAACTTTTCCCAAATTTTTAAAAATTTTCTAGATTGACTTGAAATCTTCCGGACTCTTTGAATGTCTTTCTTTTCCATAATGAAATCTAATCTCTTCCATAACGGTCTTCTTGTATTTCTAGAATATTTTCTAGAATTTTTTTACGGGGTTCTCCTACAATCATATAAAATTTTAAATAACCTCCCAAAATTATTTAATATTTCAAAAAATATTCTATAATGTTCCAGAATCTTCTAGAATCAAACTCGTCAAGGTCTAGAGTTCAGAATATTCTGAACTCCAGAATTCTGCAGAATCTCTTAGAACCTTCTAAAATTACATTCCCCGTCGCGGGGAATGTAATTGCTAAATAAATAAATAAATAAATAATATCTGCAAGACTCCCATAATCCTCAAGAATATTGTAGACTCTTTTCAAAATCTTTCTAAAATTTTCTAGACTTTTCAAAACTCTTCAAAAAAAATTCTGGAAGACCAGAAGGTATTAGAAGTTTAGGGTAGAATTCAAAAGATTGAGGATTCTTAAAGATTCTCGATTAGTCTGGCATATTTTGAAAAATCGTAATAGATTTTGGGATGCTTTTGAAGATTCTAAAAGATTTTAGAACTCTGAAAAAGTTTGGATATCTCTGTAAGAGTTTTAAAAAATTCTGGGAAATTTTAGAAGGTTCTAGAAGACAATGCTCAAGGGTTTTAGAAGATTCTGGAAGAATCAAGAATCTCTGGAAGATTCTAAAACATTATAAAAGATCTTGAAGATTCCAGAGGATTTAGAAAGATTTAGAAGATTTAACAAATCTAGAATTACATGGAACATTAAAAATATTCTAGAAAATTTTAGTAGTTATCGAAAAATCCAGCAGATTTCATGAAAGATTTCAGAAAACTCTTAAGTTTACATTTCTAAATAAATAAAACGTTATAAGAAGTTGTTAGTAACTTGGCTTTAGGGTCCAAAATAACATCTCCTTATCATTTTTTGATGGCCAATACAACTTAGGTGGAAATATTATGCAGTCATAATACATAATACACTCACCTCGCGTAACTGTGCCAGCCTCGGGGATGGACGGCACAGTAATGGGCGCTGTTAAAATCCAGTTTCAACCGGATTTAAAGCAACGAGCGAGCACTTTTACGTCAACACTCAGGATCGCATATAGTCTCTGAACGTACAAAAGTATATGCCCAGAGAATCGCGATGTAAACAACTTCTCAGCGGCCCTGACTGTCCAAGCGATGAGCTTCAGTGTAGGCCGTCAAAGGATGCTCAGGGGGGGGGGATAAAAGCAGTCAAGCGTGAACAACCGTGAAGCCGGTACATGAATGAGCGGCATAGTTACGCGAGATGAGTGAATACATAATGAATAGTTGTCTCTTGCTTCATAATGTATCTGTCATTTGTTTATGTATAATTTTTTGCATCATGTATAGACCATATATAATATTTTCACCTGGGAAGACCATTCTTATATTATGAGATAAAATATTTTCTCTTTCTTCAGTGCTTCTTAAAAATTTTAATAACTTCTCAGTTTAACCAGTGTATCTTCACCTTTAACCCAATTCTGAAAATTTAAACTCACCACTAATGTTTGAACTTAACTTCAAACCTCGTTCGAAACTCAATAAACTATAAATTACAAAGAGGGTCAAGTCTTCTAAATTGCAAAAGCCATAAAGACTTAGCATAACGAGGGAATTTCTTAGTTGGTAATAGTGTGTGTAATACAAGAGATTGACAATATTGCCAGATTGGCACACGTGGTAAGAGAGAAGATGAGATTTTGTGAGCCATTCTGGCGCTCGTGATTATGCCATTCGACGTCGGTAACTATGTAGGTATATGGAGTGGGTTTTTGGAGAAGTCAGCAAGTGTCACTATCCTGACGTTGCTTTGACGTGAAGCACATTAGTTCCCCCGTGAAACTGACACTTGACAACGATCGTCTCGAACTGAAAATGGGACTGTATAACAGCTACAAGTTATAAAATGCTATATGTGTTCTGACAGTAGTCAACTATTCAAACTGTTGTGTAGCATGTACTTGTGAAAGACAAGATGATGAGACATATGTGAGAGAAGCATTTCAATGGTAAACGTTAAAAATATCCAAGATGTCAATGAACAAATCTTAGAAAGTTCTTTTTTTACTTTCCGAAATTCCAACATCTTTCGTATTCTAAAATCAGGAATCACTTAATCAGAAATCACTAAAATCAGTAAGATCTCTGCAATTAAAAAATTATAGTACATTCTTCATTTAACTAATTTTCAGTTGTATTCAGTATAACAAAATTATAACAGTACCTTAGTATATAAGAGTGTCTTAACAAAATCCCAATGTCAAAATTCCCTGACTTTCTCTGATTTTTCCCTGACTAATTTTTCATTTTCCCTGACCGTTATCTGTCGTTATAATTATAATTATATAATACAGGGATTGCAGTGGTTCAGTAGTTCAATTTTTGGAAAAATAAGGGATTTTTGTTTCGAAAAAAGAGATTTAAAAAAAGGGGGAACTTTTTTCTTTTAAAAATACGAAGGAAGCTGCAATTCTTCAGAATCTTAAGAAATTCTCAAAAATCTTAGATTCCTGTCTAGAATCTAATAAAACACTCTCTTTCTAAACTTTTAGAATGTTTGGAATCGTCTAGAATTTTCTAAAATCCTGCATGATTCTGGATTTTCAAAAAACTTTTAAAATCTTCTAGAAGATTTTTAATTTTCCATAAACTTGTAGATTCATCAAATCTGTTTTAGACTCTCCCTGAGACTTCCTGATTCTTCCAAAATCTTTCATAAAGCTCTGAAATCTTTTAGTCTCTTCCAGACTTTTTTTTTAAGACTCAAAAAGTCTACAGAATTTTAGGAAGATTCTGAAAATAGTCTAGAAGATTCTTCAAGATTATTAGAGTCTTTTGTAGACTTGAAAGGGTTAATGGGTTCAAAATTCTTAAAGCTTGTGTGTATAAGATTATTATAGGAGAATCCAAAAGGTTCTAAAAAATTATGGAAGAATCCGGTAGAATCAAAATAATTGTATATTTTAAAACAGTCCCGAACATTTTGGAGAATTTTTACAGATTTCAGATAAGTTTTGAAGATCTTAAAGAATTTCAGAGAATTTTGGTAATCTTTTGCAGACTTTTGAGGATTCTAAAAGTTTCTGTAGAAAATTCTAGAAGGTTACGCAAGTATTCACAAAATTGTAGAAGATTCTGGAAAACTCTAGTATATACGCAGTGAAAAAGAATACTTAAAATGGTTCAAACCATTTTAAGGTGAAACAATTTTAAGTATTCTTTTGTACTGTGTATGTTGTAGAATATTGAAGAATTTTGGGATATTATTTTGGTAGTGTCCAACAACTAACAACTGGTACACAACAGCATGGGCCGAAGCTAGTGTTACGGAATTTTCCGTAATACTAGCCTACGCTCTCTTTGTGTTGTATGCTAGTTGTACGGAAATTTCCGTAACAATATCCTCGGCCTATTATTTTATAAGATTATTCTAGAAGAACACAGAAGATTCTAGAACAGTTTCAAATATTTTGGAGAATTTTTAAGCATTTTAAATCTATATATTTTCAAGATTTTGGAGGATTTTAAGAGGTTCCAGTCTTTCGTATATTTTTAAAATTTGAAAATTATGAAAAATTTAAGAAAACATTAAAAGAGTTTTTTAATGTCACAAGTTTCTATTTCTCATAATTCTTGGAAAATTGTTCGGAACTTTGAATGTAAAAAAGAAAAAACAAGGAAAAAAGATGAAATTCTAAAAAAAAGTGATTTTAGATTTGAAGGGTAAGAGGGAAAATAGGGGAAAAGGGGGAATAGAGGACTAACTGTGATCCCTACACATATTACAATTTTGTATTATTATAATTATATAATTAGAGTTGTTAAATTATAATTATAATTATTGAGATAAGATTATAATTTGTTGGATCAAAAAAAAGTCTCTGACTCTTTGAAGGTTTTCCCTGACTTTCCCTGACCATTTTTAAATTTCCTGACTTTCCAGAATCCTCTGACCTGTAGCAACGCTAAGTATTCTTTAAATTAAAATTCAATGTACTTTTTTTTTTTATTTTACGTAGTTTCTCATTACTTTTTGTTAGGGAATGAAAATGTCAGTCAGAGTTGAATTCATATTTTGATAGTAATAAGGGATTTCCCCATCTGAGATTTTCGTCATGCGATAAACAGTTCGTTATGCTTTTAGTGCCACCCCAATTACACGATTTTACGTTTGTTTCATAAGGTGAAAGGAGTCGCCCAAAAGACGTTGTGGGAATATTAAACTTCAAGATCAAGTGGAAGGCTCTTTAAAATTTAGATGACACTCCATTACGAGACGCCATTCGTATTCTTGCCGACGCTCCTTCCCATAATGGAGGTAAGTGCATATCAGAGTATTTCAGAACCAAGAAGTCTCTAAATTTTAAATCAGCCTGATTTTTGAATTTCTTTAATAAACACGGAAAATCCCTGTGTATCATTTTAATCTGCAGCAAAATAAATAAATGATCCACTTCGGATCAAAATAATATCGCTGCAGATTAAAGTAATATGGTAATATTACAATAATGATTTTTTGAATAATAATAATAATAATAATATTTTGGATGTTTTAATGTCTTCAATAATAATTACAATGTTCTGGAAAATAATTTGAACTTTTTAGTAACAATAAAAATTATTAAAATTTTACTAGGGTTTTAATCAAAACATTAAAGGATCTAATAGGATCTGTTTTGGTAAATTTTTCGTGTGGGCCGAAAATCTTGGAATTTATGCACGGCAGCTGGGTGCGGACACCAAAGTACCGCGTTTAATGTATTGCATCCTGAAATCGTAAAAATTGCAATTTCGACCACGCTACAGCGAAATCCATGTTTAGAGCTAAACCCAAGACGAGTAGCCACATAAATATGTGCTTTCCTTATCGCCCCAAAAAATATATTAAGCTCCAAAATAATTCTTTTGTATACAAATCTTGAATCAATGTTAAAATGGGAAGTCATTCTGTACAAAATTTTATTTGATTTTTTAAAAGTTTAATTTAAAAAATTAATTATATTAATTAAATAAATTTAATTAATTAAAAAATAATAAGTAAATATTTTATTTAACGAGTAAGGCAAAATGAGTTATTATTAGAATTGAAATGCCAAATATTATATTGTACGAACCCCTCTATTTTTATTTATTTTAAATATTTGAATATACTTTAAAAATTGTTTATATAACTGTTGAATGGATAGTATTTATATGACATATAAAATTGTAGGAGAGGATTCAATTAAAAGATTACCTTCAACGAGAGGAGTAATTGAACGAAGGTTGAGTGTCATGTATCGCGTCCGTCGGCGTCGTTAAGTCGTCATTGATATATCAGCGTAATAATCTTCTGCCCTTGAATACTAGTCAACAAATCATACAATGAAGGACTAATTCTTTACGCAATTTATAGATCCATTTACTTTCGAGCACAATGCAAGAACATGTCGCCTTAAGAATGAAGGCATTAGGAGGACATTATTAAATGAGTTGTTTGTTGGACGTCCAACATCGTAATCTTCATTTGAGGTCGATTTCAGCAAATGAAAAATGTCTTGAATCTACAAGACACTGAAATATTTATCTGCTACACCCAATTACTAAAATATCATAAAAATATTGGGTTAATGAAAAATTATTGGTTTATAATTTCTATAAATAATGCTCAATATTCATGATTAGATTTTTAGATTTTAAGGACCACATTCTTGAAAGATTGGAGAGTTTCTATTCCCATAAAAATGCAGAGTGTTTAATTGAATCCTCTCCTACAATTTTTATATCATATAAATGCTATCCATCCAACAGTTATACAGTCTTTAAAATATACTCAAATTATACTTAAAATTCAGGTAGAAAAATTCTGTAGAATTTATGTATATTCTATAGAATCCTGCTCACAAGAAGTCTACTCAAATTTCTATAGAGACTTCACAAGAATTTTACAAGAATTCTAGCCCAATTTCTATAGAATTTTGCACAGAAATTCTGTATTGTCAAAATATTGTGAGGATTTTATAGAAATAACTAGAATTCTTGTGAGGATTCTAGAAATTTGAGTAGAATTCTTCTGAGGATTCTATAAGAATGCATTCTGCATAAATCATATAGAATTTTCCACCTGGGAATAAAAAAACTGCTTTTGGTCTGTATGATGAATGTTCCGAAGTTTAAAACAAATGTCACTAGAGGCTTTAGTAGCTTTAACTAAATATGTAAAAACACTTTTTTGAGTGCACTAAAAATAGGAATTTTTTTCTTTTGCACTTTCTCGTAATACATAATATGAAACTTTAAAGTCTTACAGGGCGTATGTAAATTACCGAAAGTACATGTAACCGAACGAGCATTGCACTGAAATTTTTTTACTTAATCCTCAAATTTCCGAATTTTCAGATACTCAGATTCCCGAATTTTGATTTTATCGAATTTTCAGTTTACCGAATTTGCATCTTACCGAATTTTTAAATTACCGAATTTTCAAATTCTCGAATTTTTATTTTACCGAATTTTCAGTTTCTATATTCAGTAAAATACAATATCAGGACTACGCAATTCAGTACGATGAAAATACGGGAGTATGGAAATTCGATAAGATGCTAATTTGATAAACTGAAAATTCGGTAAAATAAAAATTCGGGATTCTGAAAATTCGGTGGAGATTAAGTAAAAAAAGGAGGGTGCCAATGTCATATGGGATTCTGGGTCCACAACGTCCAGATCTGAAAAGTATGTAAAGTTGTTATACTTGGTTCAGCAAACAAAAAAGTCAATAGGTGTAAACCCCAAAATTGAGCCGTTTCTAAGATAATGGTTTTCAAAGTCGCAAAGTTCATACATTGTGAATACTGAGTTTGCTTATTAGCAGGGCATCAAGCAGCTTTAATCTCTATTATTATGCGTTTGTTACACGATAAATAAGCAGTAGCGTTATCGAATATTGAATAATAATATTTAATATTAATATTTAATATTTAATATTTAGTAATACGCTCTTTTAAGATGGACACATTGGGCCCAAAATTGGCACCCTCCTTTCGAATTTTCAACGAACCGAATTTTCAGATTCACGAATTTTTATTTTACTGAATTTTCAGTTTCTATATTCAGTAAATTCAGGACTACGCAATTCGGTATGATGAAAATTCGGTAAGATGCAAATTCGTTAAACTGAAAATTCGGTAAAATACAAATTCGGGGATATGAAAATTCGGTAAACTAAAAATTCGCTAAAAATGAAAATTCGATAATATGAAAATTCAGTAAGATGCAAATTTGGTAAAGTGAGAATTCGATAAAATGAAAATTCAGGAATCTGAAAATTCAGTAAGAAGCAAATTCGGTAAACTGAAAATTCGGTAAATTGAAAATTCGATAAGATGCACGGAAAGAAAACTCCTCAACCATAGTATATTGAAGAATACGATTTATAGAGGAGTCACGTTAGACGTTAAAAATGAAAACTAGGAAACCCGGCGGCGTTGCACCGATTTGAATGAAACCTTTTGCATTGTGTTGCTAAGGATGTGCAATGAAAAGTTAAAAAAAAGATTTTGCCGCCAATTGTTATTTATTTGTTTAAACAAAGATTTCTGTAAAATAGTCTTTTTGACGTTTATCTTGGAAAGGGTGCATCGAAAAGAAATGATTTTTTTTTCAGAAAAATAGTACTTATAATTTACAATAAGAATGCTGGCATGAATTTTTCCTCTGCGGGTCATACTTTCTGAGTAATCCCTCCTCAGAGTGGGGGGTGACTTGTACCGCACAGGTGGCACGCTTCTTCCATGGCTCATATCTTGAAACAAGATAGTTTTTTGAGAAAAATGTGTAAGTCTTAAATTGTACAACGGAAAATTCTGCATAATTTCAGTTGCATACATTTTTATCCAAAAACGACCCCCTTTCGAGATATGAGCTACGGAAGGAGCGTGCCACCTGCGCGGTACAAGTCACCCCCCACTCTGAGGAGTGATTACTAAGAAAGTATGACCCGCACAGGAAAAATTCATACCAGCATTCTTATTGTAAATTATAAGTGCTATTTTTCTGAACAAAAATCATTTCTTTTCGATGCATCTTTTCCAAGATAAACGTCAAAAAGCATTTTTTGGGGGTGTTTTTTTCGATTTAAGGGTAATTTTACCCTTCGTTTCAAGTCCAACTTATTTTATGTTATCTACCAATGCCTTAAGGAATATGTATGTCAAGTACTATTAATTTATTTTGAGTTTTTTTTTATAAATGTTAAAACAAAATTGGCCGACATTTTGAATTTTTTCACCCTTAAATTTATAATTACTAATAATTACTAATAAATAATAAAAATTATTAATTAATAATTAAATAAAATTAATTAATAATAAATGATTAAATTAAATAATTAATTAATAATTAAATTAAATTAAATTAAATTAAATTAATAATTAATATAACCCCCAGATACATAAATACACTATTTTCGTGACTTTAGGACTGCACTTGTTCAAGTTATTCAACTTTAAAGATTATTTTACGGAAATCTTTATTTAAACAAATAAATAACAATTAGCGGCAAAATCTTTTTTTTAACTTTTCATTGCACATCTTTAGCAACACAATGCAAAAGGTTTCATTCAAATCGGTGGAACGCTTCCGGGTTTCCCAGTTTAAACCTTAGTTGACTCCTCTACTAGCCATATCATGGTTGCTGCATCCATAGTAGCTGGCTGCGTTGCTTTGATTGCGTGAGGAAAGGAATATGGAATATGGATTTTAGTATTGTCCTTCGAAGTCCTTTCCACAACCGAAATGTCCTTCTTTTTAATCATAATGGGAATTTTCGTTTAATTTAATTTATTTTTGGCGTTTTTATGCGTATCAGTCCATTTTCTTCGTCTGCTGCGCTTGCCTGCAGAAAATCAGTAAGAGTGAAAGAGATGGAGAACGATCAGAATGGTCTGCCTCTTTCACTCTTATGGACTTTCTGTAGGTAAGCTGCCTGCCCCTGCCGGAAAGCAGAGCTATGAAGAGGTCTTTACAGTGTTTGATACCAGTTTATTATTATAAGTGTTAAATTTATCACAGTTTTCTTATGAATAAATTGTTCAAAATAACATAAAACTGCGTTAAT
>JBAGKK010506288.1:0-14342 GCA_037177015.1 Euceroptres primus | reverse complement strand
AGCTGCGGTGGCGCCACTCAAGTAAGAGTGTATTCTGTCATAATACTCATTTATTGATTCATTTTGTCTTAGGATGATGTGATATATTTCATTAAAATAGTAGTCAAAAGGTCTGCCCGGAGCAAATCGGTCTTTTAAAAGATCTATTAGTTCCGTGATTCTTTCGAACACCCTGTTTCTGGTACAGTCGATCGCGGGACCAGATAATTTTCCTAATACAGCCGTAATAAGAGATGACTCACAGGAGGCTGGCACGTGCGTAGCCGCGTTAATAATATATTGTAGAAAATCCCTAATAGCGATATTTTTCCCGTCAAAATTCGGGATGTAAGTTGACGCGTCACACGTGCTGTAAAGATCAGCGACTGAGGACGCATTTAAGTCGACTGGTGCATTTTGATAATTTTCGCGATTTCCGTTTGTTCCATGCTGATTGACTGGATCTGAGTTTGGGTTTGGGGGACCACCCCTCGCAAGGGCTGGATCTGATAGACCTCCGTTTTCGGCTATTATGATATTACAGAATAAAATTTACAAGTGTGTAGTAAAACGGTAACTTAATCGAGATTTTTATCTTATATTTTAGAAAGTTTTTTTTTTTTTTTAATTATTTCCGAGGGTGAAAACTCTGTACGAGGGCAATTATTCTATAAAGACTGGTACAAGTCCTGAGATTTCGATTAGTCCGTCAACTATTAAGTTAGTATCGGAGGATACTACGTAAAAATCAAAATCCTCGTCTATAATATTGATAGTAACGATACTCACAATATGAAGCAGTAAATTGTCAAGCATAAATGGCACCGGAGTAACTGTATCTTTTTTGACGTTTAGTCGAGATTGAGAAATTAGATTAATACCGAGTCCATTGTGCATGAGCAATCTCGCTCTTCCTTCGTGGAATAGTTGTGAGAAAATCTTGAGCGAAAAAGTTGAAACCTGATTAAGCCCTAGAACTTGGGGCATAGCTACATTGGCCTAAAATGATCCACTGAATTTAAGAATCTCGAGGGGCATTTTGCGCGTTCCTTCCTCAACGTTGAGCGTCATCCTCTTATATTAGTTTATCCGCTTTGTTAAGGAGGAATTCAAAGTATTCTGAAAAATCAGAGAAGGGATTTTCGCGATTAGTTGCTGTTTGGTTTGAACCCGAAGGGAGTTTCACTAATTTCTGCACCGGGGTTTCCGCAGTGTGTGCAGAATTTTCTATCGTTTTAGAGAGTGTAGCTTCGAGTGTTACCTGCTCCTCTCTTTCTGTTTGATGTTTTCCCGCCCTATGCTTACCACGCTTGGCAGCCTTATTGTGAGACAAAGGGTTCTGCATTTGAAATTTGATAAACGGGGTTGAAACCCGGTCAAGATCGTTATGATGAATTTATTTCGTTATCGATAAATTTCCAAAAATTCTTTGAAACACTGTTCTGATTTTTTGTTACTAAGTTCTTCCCGCAAAAGCTCAAACAATATGCGCTCAGCCGTATTTCTAACGATGGGCTTATTGTTTTTGCTTTGTTTAAAATTAAATCGTAGTTGAAAAGAAATTTTTCAGCTTCCAGATCATCGTCCATGCAGTCAATCCGGACTTTCCTCTCTCTCCCATTTTCTTTTCTAGGCTGCAAATTTAAATTACTCGGCCCATTACATCCAGAGCTTAATTTAAATCGCTATATAAACCAAACTAGGCTCAAGCTCAGATTTTTGGTTTAATTCGGCAGATTATTTTCAAGAACGTCCAGAACAACACCAGGGCAATGTCCGAATATCTAGAACAATCCAAAATATCGACTTTCAATTGTGCAAGGAAAATTCAAAATATTGTCTTTAATCAGACTCAGAAATTCCTGGTAAATTAAAGATTGCTTATTTAAATAACTTGACCCATTACAGCCAGAGCTTAATTTAAATCGCTCTCTAAATTAAATTTGGCTCCAGCTCAAATTTTATTTTATTCGGCAAAATTATTTATATCTACTTATTTAAATTACTTGGCCCATTACAGCCAGAGCTTAATTTAAGTCGCTAATTAAACCAAGCTAGGCTCAAGCTCAGACCCTTGGTTTAATTTCGGCAGATTATTTTAAACTACTTGGTACAGCTGCTCATTTAAATTATTTGGCCCATTACAGCCAGGGCTTAATTTAAATCGCTAATTAAACCAGGCTAGGCTCAAGCTCAGACCCTTGGTTTAATTCGGCAGCTTTTTAATTAACAATTGCTCATTTAAATTACTTGGCCCATTACAGCCAGGTCTTAATTTAAATCGTTCACTAAATTAAATTTGGCTCAAGCTCAAATTTAATTTAATTCGGCAAAATTATTTATATCTGCTTATTTAAATTACTTTGCCCATTACAGCCAGACTTTAATTTAGGTCGCTAATTAAACCAAGCTAGGCTCAAGCTCCGACCCTAGCTTTAATTTCGGCAGATTATTTTAAACTACTTGGTACAGCTGCTCATTTAAATTACTTGGCTCATTATAGCTAGAGCTTAATTTAAATCGCTCATTAAATTAAATTTGGCTCACGCTCAAATTTAATTTAATTCGACAGAATATCTCAAGTAAATCTGCGTCCGATAAGAAACAAACTTTAAACCACAATCCCCACACAATTTAAATCGTTAGATGTTATCTCACGCTTTCACTTTTCACTTATCACTATTGAAGTTTTTCACTTAAATCCAACAAACAACCCAAAGAATTGCAGTGCAATCCGATCCTACCGCTGCCATCATTGCATTCGTCACGAACGAAAGAAATAATTACATAAATAATTATTTTATTTGCTCAAATAACAATTAGTTTACAAACTCATCACGGAGTTGGTAGTAGGTCGGATTCTGATCTATTAATTTAGACCTTTTCTGCTTGATTTTTGGGATTGGATGTGGATTTATTTAAGTATATAGTAGGCTGTGTTCCAAAATATTATTATTTATTTTACGTCAAAGAAATTATAAGGGTGCACAAATTAAATGGAGAGTATGTGTGTTGTGTGCAGGTGAGTGCATGAATTCGAAAATTTCTTATACATTACAACAGACTCCTCAGGAAAGAATGGAGATGTTCAGAATAGATTTATTCACGATCCTTTTTTTAAAATTCCGTTCCGTCGTAATTCGATCCGTCCGAAAAATACGCGATTTCTAATTTTACTTAAACTACTTCCTTAATAGGAAGGCAAGGTTAATAAATTTAAAATAAGATTTTAATTTCCATTTAGTTTAAATTTCGAATACAATCCGCGGACAAATGGAAATTAATAAAATCCGAGGAATTAGTATTCTATAATTCACTTAAAATTTAGGCTTTCCCGTATGAGGTGGAAAGGGTCTTTTCGTTTTTAATTTTATTGCTTAACGTCGAAAGACTGACCAACCAAAAACCGAAGAATTTAGAAAAAAAACCGCTAAGACAGATTGCGACGAGCGAAACCGATTTTTCAGGTAGAGAAGTTTCTCCTAAAACGTGTGGACGGGTTATGCACTGAGACTAATTGTTGCACCTACGAAGACAACTAGGATCATAAGTCTAATTAGGTGGGGAGGACTCCCTTTTGCGGACACATTGCACCTATGCTGGCCAGCGCGGTTGTGAACTGCCGAATTGCATTTCCCACGATAATAAGGTGTTCTTATACTGCGCTTGACAACTGCAAACGGAACTAAGAATCTTTCGGAATTTAATGATCTCAGAATATTATTATTTCATGCTTTTCCAGAATCGATAATTAAAATCTTTATTGGAGTTGAGAATTGTCGGTAGGGTTGAATTATAATTATGCGTAAATAGATGATTATTTAATAATAATTTAGTCAAGGCGACTGATTATCTTCGATAATCTTCCCTGATAGTTGGTTCATAATTATTGATTATCGGTTATTAGTCAGTATTCAGGATTTTAAATACTGATCAATCAAATTTAATCAATCTGTTTGGTCGCTTATTAGGAAGCTTTGTTGGAATTTTCTGGAATTTATTACAGGAAATAATAATAGCAGCATCGATATTGATTTTTAATCCATTAGCAATAAAACCTCGATTAATCTGGCCGCAAGTCTTTTGGCTAATGCAATCAGCGCAAGTAGTCCATGTGTCTTCTGGGTTTATTCGTAAGTTTATTTTGGTTCCAGTTCCATTGAAAATGATGTTAATAAAAGTTAAATAAAATAATAATAAGCCTTTTCTCGATATCTCTATTCTTTCTAGGAGTCTGTTTACAATTATTAAGATTTTGGATATTGAATTTAGAAGTAGAATTTTACACACACACTTACGACAAACTAACATAATACGCTCGGCGTGTTTAGGTGCTCGCATGTATTGGTGTGCAGGTGAAGTGCACATACTCTACATTGAATTTCAACAATTAATTGATTTAATTCATATAAGATTTCAATATTTGTCATAAAAAAAGAGTTTTATATTATGAGCAATGCCATAGAAATATTCAATTACTGAGATATCTGATTACCTTTAAGAAAACTTTAGTAACAATTCAAAAAATAGACATGTGGCTTTTCCTATAACAATTACAGTCCCAGATAACTAAGAAAGCTTCCATAAAAAGCTCGTTCTAAAAATCGTCTTGGTAATGATGAAAAAAAAATCAAGAATCATTACGTCGTGCGCAGCGGTCCCATGGAAATATTCACACAATCCTATAAAAAATATAGGCCTTATTCTCATATGGATAATTACAGTCCCAGATAACTAAGAAAGCTTCCATAAAAAGCTCGTTCTAAAAATCGTCTCGGTAATGATGAAAAGAAAATCAAGAGTCATGTCGTCGTGCGCAGCGGTCCTATGGAAATATTCTCAGAATCCTATAAAAAACATAGGCCACATTCTTATATGAATAATTACAGTCCCAGATAACTAAGAAAGCTTTCATAAAAAGCTCGTTCTAAAAATCGTCTCGGTAAGGCTGAGAAAAAAATAAAGAATCATTATGTCGTGTGCAGCGGTCCCATGGAAATATTCACAGAATCCTACAAAAAATATAGCCCACAATGTCATATTAATAATTACAGTCCCAGATAACTAACAAAGCTTTCATAGAAAGCTTGTTCTAAAAATCGCCTCGTTCGTGATGAAAAAAAAATCAAGAGTCATGTCGTCGTGCGCAGCGGTGCCATGGAAATATTCACAGAATCGTATAAAAAACATAGGCCACATTCTTATATGAATAATTACAGTTCCAGATAAATAAGAAAGCTTTCATAAAAAGCTCGTTCCAAAAATCGTCTCGGTAATGATGAAAAAAATTCAAGTGTCATGTCGTCATGCGCAGCGGTCCCATTGAAATATTCACAGAATCCTATAAAAAACATAGGCCACATTCTTATATGAATAATTACAGTCGCAGATAGCTAAGATGGCTTCCATAAAAAGCTGGTTCTAAAAATCGTCTCGGTCATGATGGAAAGAAATGTTTGGTTAAGAATTTTGTGAATATTCCCATGGGACCGCTGCGCACGACGACATGACTCTGGATTTTTTTTCATCATTACGGAGGCGATTTTTAGAACGAGCTTTTAATGGAAGCTTTCATAGTTATATGGGACTGTAATTATTTATATAAGAATGTGGCCTATGTTTTTATAGGATTCTGTGAGTATTTCCATGGGACCGCTGCGCACGATGACATGACTTTTGATTTTTTTTTCATCATTACCGACACAAATTTTAGAACTAGCTTTTATGGAAGCTTTTTTTAGTTATTTAGGACTGTAATGATTCATATAAGAATGTAGCCTATGTTTTTTATAGGGTTCTGTGAATATTTCCATGGGACCGCTGCGCACGTCGACATGACTCTCGATTTTTTTTTTAATATTACCGAGTAGATTTTTAGAACGAGTTTTTTATGGAAGCTTTCTTAGTTATCTGGGACTGTAATTATTTATATAAGAATGTGGCCTATGTTTTTTATAGGGTTCTGTGAATATTTTTATGGCACCGCTGCGCACAACGACATCACTCTTGATTTTTTTTCATCATTACCGAGACGATTTTTAGAAGGAGTTTTTTATAGAAGTTTTTTTAGTTATATGGGACTGTAATTATTCATATAAGAATGTGGCCTATGTTTTTTATAGGGTTCTGTGAATATTTCTATGGCACCGCTGCGCATGATGACATGACTTTTGATTTTTTTCATCATTACCGAGACGATTTTTTAGAATGAGCTTTTTATGGAAGCTTTCTTAGTTATCTGGGACTGTAATTATTCATATAAGGATTTGGCCTTTGTTTTTTATAGGATTCTGTGAATATTTCCATGGGACCGCTGCGCACGACGACATGACTCTTGTCTTTTTTTTCATCATTACCGAGACGATTTTCAGAACGAGCTGTTCATGGAAACTTTCTTTGTTATCTTGGACTGTTATTATTTATATTAGAATGTGGCCTATGTTTTTTAAAGGAAGCGATAAAAGTTTTCATGACGATGTGCGATGTAACCTATGAGACATGTCAATATATACGTGTATTTATGTTAAGTTTATGAGTTTGGGCAGTCGAATTTGATATATTTGTGCTCTATTAGAGTTGCTTAATCAAATTATTTGATCAAACCAAAAAATATTTGAAGAAAAGTTCCTCGTTCGTTTTTCGAACGAAACTTTAACCACATAAATTATTTACTTTTTGTCCTAATTTAAAAAAATTAATATATTTGTTTAATTCTTCAATACAAGTCGTATGAAAACGTTGCATCTTTTAAAGTCCAAAGAGAGTGGATTCTGAGATAATCCGGCAAATCTGCTCCTAATACTGTCGGCGAACAAAGTTGTATAACTTAAATCGATGGAAATGAAGTTACGCCAATGGGAGAGTATATCTACTTCGTTAGCAAAATTACCATACTTGGGAGAAAACTTTGCTCAAAATTCATACCTTCCCTTATTAATTGGCCAACTTAATTTGTAAGTTTAGCTTACAGAGCACAAATTGAAACGTGACACTAAATCCGTTTTCCTTTAAAACTCGTCAGCGAAGATCAATACAAGTCTGAAAATCTCACGAATTGTTCTTACAGATTCATATCGAAGAGAAAATAATAATTTTATAAGAATTGTAACACAAGATAAACTTACACTGAAAAAAATCAATAGTCGGTACACCCATATTTCAGGTCAGATTATAGCTATCTGTATGGTTGGAATTCTTCTCAGTATGGCTAATCTAACCCAAAATATGTGTGTACTCGTACCGACTAATCATTTCTTTCAGTGTAGGAATTCTATTCGTTTTTGATACAAGTATGGGCATTATGTTTTTCTGATACAATTTTTAATTAGTATCAAAATAAAAGCAAAGACCTTCATATTCCCCACATACTATTTTTAAAAAATCAAATAAAAAAAAAATCCTTGGTAATTAGGTTTGATATTTGATAATGAGGAATAAGGAAACGAATGTCTCCTTTGTAAACTTTTGAAAAGTATTTAAAATAAAACAGATCACCTCCTTGGAGATCGTCTTCCTCTGATACTTGTATTTTAAGCACGTATAGAATTACTTAAAAACGCAGAGTTATAAAAATTCGGTGTTATAAATAACACAATCGATAATAAAGATGATAGTAGAATATTTACTATCGGTTTGCACGGTACTTTTAATGGATCTATAAATTATTATATTAATTTTAAAAATTTAGATGTTTTACTTATGCGTATACGCATGTGGGTGTGCTCAGTATGCGTCACGTGGCGACGACGTTTGCGTACCCGCACACGTCTATATGCGCCGGCGCTTCCTGCAGTTAACGACCTCGATCGCATATAAATGCCCAGTTTAATGATTTCAAAGTAAGTCAAGAGACCTGCTACCAATTGCCAATCGTAAAAATCTTTCTTGTTGCAAAGTCCCGAAACTCTAGTGGAGGGGATGTAGTAAAGATAACTCGCGATTTGAAGCTTTGTGTAGTTCAGTTCACTGCGCCCCACACGTGGGGCGCAGTGATCTTAAAGTAGCGCGAAATTTAAATATTAATAAAAGATACTTTATTAAAAAGTTCATGAATAAATAAATTTATCACACTATGAATTATTATTATTATTATAATAATATAAATTTTACATTATTATATCAATATATTTATTAATAAAAACATTATTTTATTTTAATCAATACTTACTAAAAAATATTTTAAATATTCAAATCTTTAAAAATTACATAGTAACTCTATGGATCAGTGAAGTGAAATAAAAATCTTTCTTAATTAAATACATTTAATTTTATCAACTTACACATTAATTTCAGTCAAAAAATTAAGATTTCAGTAATACTTGAAAATGTCTGACATTTGTTTAACGCTTTCTAATTTCGCCGATTTTCGTTTTACAACGTATACCTTTTTTAATTTTTGATTTTTCTGGTAACAGTATTGCCACATTTTGAATCGAACGTAATAATGAATCGAATGAGATAAAATATCAGAACCATGTTCTTTGCAAGGAAATCTAAAGTTATAATTGTCGAGAACTTCACCTACCGTTAAAAATAATACTTCAGATTGAGAAGCGTGTTTCACGAAACATTTTTTAACAAAATTTAGTAGTTGAAAAAAATAAATATTGGAATGAATCAAGCCTTCCCTTGTTTTCAATTCTACCAACTGTGCTGCAGCTAAATTATCATTATTCTTAGTCTTTGAACGAAGCGTTTCTTTGCATACCATGCAATTCTTATACTCTTCAGTTTTAGGAACACGTTTACAAAGATAACCTGAAAAAGATCATTAATTGCATCAAAAAAATTTTGTCTAATGAAAACGTAGTGGAAACCCCTGTAGCGTCTACAATTAGCACGTTGTCTACTGAAAATACTAAAACACAATCAGACAAATCACATGAAACATATTCCACGAAAAATTTATCGGGCAAAAAAACTAAATGCCTTTATGTCTCGTAATGTAACCTGTAGCCTGCTCTCAATTAATTTTTTTAGTAAATTATACAGTGGTTTTAGGAAGTACAATTTTGGGAGGTTCGTTAGGATGTATTGGAGGGCAGGGTTATCCAGAAAGGTCCAGGTAGTTTTTTGAACTCAGAGTTGTTCTTTTTTTAAAAAATGAATTGGTGGTCCTGAAAAGGTCTGATTTGGTTGAGTGTTTCTTACTTGGCCCTAGAAAGGTCCAATATGATCTGAGGGTTGCGCCTACGTGACGCCTGGTAGATGTGAAACGTCTGCGACTGCGGGTCTCACTTCCTCGTCTTCTTCCTCTTCTTAGACGTCGTGTGAGTGGTGGCGCTGTTCCTCTCTTCGGGTCACATGATTACAGATCGGATTAAAGGTTCCGGGGGTTGAGGGCCCGCTGGAGTCAGGCGAAGTCGCCGTTGAAATTTTGTCTCCGGGTCTCGAGACTCGTCTCGTGGCGGAGTAACACGAAATAGAACGCGTGAAGCTGCTGCTCGTTGATCTAAATTTCGTTCGATGCGAGAGGGTACTAACAATGGCGCAGGCTCGCCGGGTGAATGACTGACGACTTCGCGTGGCGTTAACAGAGATTCTTGGTTGTGGGATTCCTCCCCCACTACACTTGAGTTCAGAGTGTCCTCGTAAAAAACATTTACTCGCGGGGAATACCGGATATCATTTGTGATGCGCGGTTTCTTTTTTCCAGGTGTCACTTTGATGGGGGAGGCATGAAGGTCCAAAATGTCTTCGGAACCCGAAATATTCTCGGTTTATACCGAGTACGTTGTCTGTAGGTCGGTGGCGAGATTTGTTCCATGGAACAGGGCTGGAGCAATTTTTCGCGAGATAATCTGCAAGGTCGTCGAGGGAGTTTATTTGGACTTCATCGAGTTTGGAGCATGGGGGAGACTTGTTTTCGTACTCGCTAATCCCCTGAACGTCGTAAAAGTCTATAGGATCGAATGGGGGGGGGGCGTTATCACTTTCGTTCGCGTGACCCGAGTTCTCAACTTCGATGTGTAAGCTGAACTAGGGCTCATTTTGGTTTTATGGTCAAGCGCTTGCGCGGATTCGGCCGATTTTTCCGCTTTAGCGTAGGTTTTTCAGCACCCATAAGTTTTCTACTCGTTCCGGAAAATACACTGAAACACCGCGTTACAACGCGGGCACTCAAAGAGCGTACAGCACGCGAAAATGAGGTTGCACTGGGAGGGGCAGCACTGTGGTTGTGGGAAGTAGCTGCAGCTCGCTGCTACGTTACACGGCCACGAGCGATTATCGAAGTTAAACCCCGCGACGTTGACACTTCCCGACTCGCAACTCCCTTGACGGGTAACAACGGGGGAATAATTGAGAGAGCAAGTACTGGGTCGTGCGCTTACGGGAGGGGGGCAATAAACATCTTGTCTCTGTAGTTCACTTCACTATAATCCTGAGCGGCACTGTACTCCTTGGCGGGTTCTTCCTGTAACGTTGAATCCTCGTTCCTCACAGGTGAGGTCGCTTCCTGTTCTTCCGCGTTTCTGGACTTAATCGCCAGTCGCTTGAGTGAATTAGGAGGGCACTTTCTTTGTTCCTCCGAACATAGAGAGGGAGGTTCCATGGAGCCACCACGCTGCAAGTTTTCTCTGTGGACAAAAAAGAGTACACGACAAACGAAATATAGGGTGAATCGGGAAAACACTCCTTAGGACTCTCTGGTGACTGAAAAGTGACTCAAAAGGTCCAGTGGGTATCTGCGTCGCTGAGTATATGGGTATATGCGCGTGGTCCACGATGAGCACCTTTTATGGTGCACGTTGAGGACTCATTCTGCGCGTCACCGTTCAGATAACTGCACCTAATAATAATATCACATGTTTGAGGATTGAACTTGTCCTTCGTTAAGCAAAGTTTATGTTCGTTCCTACGTTGACAAGCTGAAGTGGAATATCCGGGAGAATATTCTCGAAGAGGTTTAAATTTCCCGGGATTATTCCAATAAAGGTTCTCCAAAATAAAAAAACAGTAATTCGAAATTTTTTAAATTGCGTTGGTGCTAGATAGCGCCGAGGCGAGGCAGGGATGAGGACCGACGACGCGAAGTTCAAGTCGGCGTAATCAAAATCCCAAGTAGCGACGAAGCGATCATTCAGGTGTTCGGCGGAAAAACAATCTCGAGTCACGAAAAACAACCGATATTTATACTAAAGCCAGAGACACGCTTGCTGTAGAGAGGGGTATTCGCGACTGATTGGTTGTTGAACGCGAAAAAGGGAGCGCGAGATTTCAATTGGCTATTAAGAGTGTGGACGGGGTTGAGAATTCCTGAGAGCCAAAAAAATGCAAAAAAGAGGGGTTAAAGAACCTGATTGGCCCTTCCATTGGTTTGAGCGAACCAATCGGTATAACGAGAAAACTTCATTTTATGCGAATTTATGATTGGCGGTTTATCTGAAGAAGTGCGCAATAACTAAATCTGCCTCACCTCGCTGGAATCTTTACCAACCGATTTGTTAATATCAGCATAAAACAATTGTACAGTAATTATTATACTTATTATCTAGAAAAGCCTTAGTAAGACATTTAAAACTATTTAACACGTTGTGGAAAGAAAGCTTTTTATTAATTAAAATTGCCAGCACTCTGGCGGGCGACAAACCTTCGGACAGTTAAAAATAAGAAAAAATGATTTTGGTCATTCAATTAATTTAGGGTGCTTGACAAATTTTATAATTGTGTTGTTAGTAAATTATACATTAGCAACCTTTTTAGGCACTAGTCAGCAAAAAACATACAATGAAGTAAATAAGAAATTTAGAAAACCAGTAAAGTAGTAAATAATACAATGTAGGACAGAGGGGGCGTATTCAATGATATCTTCAGCCTCCCAGTCTGTCTCGATAATGATGAAATCTAGTCGCTTTTTTAATTCTTCTATCGTTCTAGCACTTTTTGACTTACTTTTTAAAAAAGATTTGTTTAATATCTAAAATTTTTATTACATACTCCAATTTTTTTCAGTTACTGAACAATTTCCATAAGCAGGTGGTTTTATTAAGCTGTAAACTGACAATAGTTTATACAGCTGTAAAAAGGTTGACAGCTTGGATGCTCATTGCTTCCTGCTGCTTGACGAATTGTACCAAGGAATTTCTGTAACATAATTAATAATAAAATTAGCTTAATTATGTAACATTTTACTGTATTACGATCGCCAATAACATCGAGAATCACCTCTAAATTGACCTGGTTTACTTTTCCAGTTATTAAATATTTAAAATGATATTTATCAACTAATTCTTCACACAAATTTAGCTTGGATCGAAGTGTTATTCGTAACCCGTGTGCAGTTTCCAACGTCAAGAACTCATCCGCTCCAATTACTTTATTTATTTTATTCCTTTCCCAATCACCGAGCCATTCCAAAGACTCTTCCAAAAGCTGCGTACATTAGAAAATAAATAAATTTTTAAGAGGATCAAAAAAATATTTTTTATCTTTAATTTATAATAACGTTTAAATATAAGCAGTCTACCTTAAAATTTTTGCTTCCCGAAGTAAGACCTTGATTTGGCTGTTTTCGATTTAGTGCGTCAAACATGTTCATACGTTTACAAAATGCAATAGATTCCTCACAACCAACAAATTGTGTGTACCCACGGTTTAAGTACAATTTCAAATCCGCGGCAACTGAATTACTAAATATCTGTAAAAAGGAGAAAATATACAATTAGACAGGATTAATTTTACTGGAAATCTGAGCTAAGATTTAATTTAAACGATAGAAGTGAATTGCTGAAATATAATTACTTTACCTGTGTTGCAAATCGAATTCGCATTTTTCCTGGATTATCCAATTTGACATGCCTTTTTGAAATTTTAGGAATGCTCTTTCATTCCCATCGTGTTTACTATCTTTCTCGTAAAGCTATTCAAAATATTCCCATTTAATGAAATTTTCATCAAAGTTTACCTATAGAAAATTATTTTAAAAGTTTTATATTTATTTTACTAGAAAGGTATAGACTATTAAAGTAAATAATGAAAGTAAAATACCTGTAGCTGACGTTTGTTGTAAAGTCGATTTCGTACACATTTAAATAAATGTGGTGTATCGAAAAAGAGAAATACTTTGTAGTCGTCGTGAAGGGGATGGCTAAACCACGTTTTCTCATCGTCAATTTGGCCTGTAATGCCGAGAATTTTTCGCATTTTCTGATTGGTGCTAGCACCATCTCCAATTACACCGATTTTATCCATGAGACAAACAGCTTTCAAAATAAATTTGGCTAATTCTTCCCCTTTAACGAAACAGTTTGAGTGAAAAGTTGCGATTGGTTGCGTGCATTTTTCAGTCAAGGATTGAAACATGATAACTAGACCATGTGTTGCAAGGTCACCAGTACCTGTTCCTTTGAGTCAGTCGTCTCCAAAATCAGTTAATCCGACGAAGGTCAGATTTTTTGAAGAAACAGCAACAGATTTGCGTGTTATAATCTCGTCTATTATTAGGAGGCCATGTCGTTTTATTGGATCTTTAGCTTGGAATGACTTTTGGAGTAGCTAAAAAAAATTTTCATCAAAGCCGCAGCTACTTCCTACGAGAGAAAAATAATCACGTACTGTATTCGTATAAGGCAAGGGCAATATCTCGTTCTTTCTTGAGAATTCATAGTAAGAAGGAGATTGAATATTCATTAACATGCAAAGCATTATCCATTTTTCAGAATAATGATGACCCCTTAGATCCTGTTTCTGAAAAGCAGAAATGATCTGTTTTACTGATAATTTTTGGTTCTCAAGAACCTTGAGTATTGAACACTTTCCTTCAAATCCTGCTATTTCGGTATTTGCAATTGCATTGCAATTTTTATGTAAAGAATCGTCTAAAATTTTTACTTTGCCCTTTAAGCGGTTCGCAACACGCCTTCAATAATTTAACTTTTTTTCAATGCATTTAATTTGATCTGACCCAGGTTTTCAGAAATATCTAACAGACTAGAAATTCCATGCTTTTGAGATTGCTTCAATCGTTTTTGTTGCTGCAAGCAGAGCTTTCTCATTTTCTGGCAAAATATGCAACGTTCATTGTTTTTGGACACATACTCGCAAGCGCTATGTCGCCAGGTGTCGTTACTTGCATTATTCTTAACAATATATGTTGGTATTACGACTACACCATTTGATGAAACGCCTTTGCAAATGCGCATATTTAAAAATTTGTGAAGGATTTCTGGTATACTCGTAACATTACCTAAAGGGCCTAGGGGGGTAAGTATGCAAAAGTTGCCCCCGCACGTATCAGGTTCATATTACCACTATAGATGGACATTGATGTGACATCAAATTCCTACGAAGGATAACTTAAAAATTTTATTTTTAGGGGAGTTATGGACAAGGAAAGTAAAATCAAAAAAGTCATTTTTCTCGAA
>JBAGKK010506277.1:0-14344 GCA_037177015.1 Euceroptres primus | reverse complement strand
TTTGTTTTTTGTTAGATTCAGTATTTTAAGTGTAGTTAAATAAATTCATTTTTAGGCGAGACAAGAATTACTGGTTAACAGAATCATGGACATACAGTTAATAGTCCAGACGCCAACCCCATTTTCGTCGGATCGGCGAGGTCTATTCGATTTTTTTTTATTCTTACGTAAAATTGTCTCCAGAATCTAAAACTGTGTAGAACATCGCTGGCAAATGTGCCGTTCTCGAGATATTCGCAATAATTATTTTTTTTAATGTAACATTAAACATTTAAAATATGAAATTTTTGAATTTTTCCCCCTCTCGTTAGACAAGCTCACGAGAAAGATTAGTTATTTTAGTATTTTTTTGCTCCGGTGAATATTTATTGTACAAAATCAAATAACCTGTTAAATAAGTGACAAAAAATACTTTTATCAATAACCAAAAAAGTATCCTATGAATGATAAAAAAGTAACACTCTTTTAAAAGAACCAACTCTAATATACATTTTTGTTATGAACACTGATCCCCTGAAGTTAATAAATAATTTTCAAGATAACAGAGCTTTTCTTGGAAGTCATTTTATCACGTTACAACAAATAGTCATTTTTTATGGAGCAAGTTAGTTTTAGAGAGGAAATTCCTGCAAGAAAATATCTGGAATTGTCGATAAAATGTTTAAATTTATGCAAATTCGGATGATTGTTTAATTATCTTGCTTTGAATTGATGTAACTCTTGATGAAAAAGACTTTAAGGTGCAAAAATGGGTACACTTATTCTTTGAAGTAGTACTAAAATGATGGTATTGACCAAAATTGTGAAATTTAAATATATGGACCTGTATAATTGTTTAAATTTAGAGCGCCCATCTCTGCTTCTGCGTATGATAGAAAAACGCGAAAAAATTTGAAAAATTTCAGAAATTACTACGAACTCAGTCATATCATTTAATTTTTTGTTTTGTTATTTGTTGAAGACATATCAAAATCTATTTTTTTGAGGAGGATCACAATAGGCCTATTAGTGATGGAGTAAACTTAGTAGGGGGCGATCAGTGCGCACATGGCTAGCAGTCTCGAGACCCAAAGGCGTAGGTGCCTTAGACACTGTGCAATGGTAACGAGGGCACACTGAAGCTGTATCACAGCTTGCTGTAATAATAACAATTGTTTAAAAACTTCTTGTATTTTGCTATATTTTAATTTTGCGAGAAAGAAAATGATTTTTAATGAAATAAGTTAACGAAGCAGCAAGCTGTGATACAGCTTCAGTGTGCCCCCGTTACCCTAGCACAGTGTCTACGGCGCCTACGCCTTTGGGTCTCGAGAGTGCCAGCAATGTGCGCGCTGATCGCCCGCTACCAAGTTTGCAGCATTACTAAAAGGCCTATTGTCATCATCCTAAAAAAAAATAGATTTTTGTATATCTTCATCAAAGAAAGAAACAAAAAATTCAATGATATAACTGAATTTCGTAGCAATTTCCAAAATTTTTCAGATTTTTTTCCGTCTTTCTATTATACGCCGAAGCAGAGATGGGCGCTCTAAATTTAAACAATTATACAGGTCCATATATTTAAATTTCACAATTTTGGCCAATACCATCATTTTAGTACAACTTCAAAGAATAGGTGTACCAATTTTTGCACCTTTATGTCTTTTTCATAAAGAGTTACATTAACTCAAAGCGAGAAAATTAAACAATAATCCCAATTTGCATAAATTTAAACAATTTATCGATAATTCCAGATATGCTTGTATTTTGCAAGTAGTTAAGTATAGTTTCTTACAGGAATTTCCTCTCTAAAACTAATTTGCTCCATAAAAAATGACTATTTGTTGTAACGTGATAAAATGACTTCTAACAAAAGCTCTGTTATCTTGCAAATTATTAACCTTACGGGATCCGTGTTCATTACAAAAATGTATATTTCAGTTGGTTCTTTCAAAAGAGTGTTACTTTTTTATCATTCATAAAATACTTCTTTGGTTACTGATAAAAGTATTCTTTGTCACTTATTTTACAAGCTATTTGATTTTGTGCAATAAATATTCATCGGAGCAAAAAAATGCTGAAACAACTATTCTTTCTTGTGAGCTTTTCTAACAAGAGAGGGAAAAAAATTTCTAAAATTTCAAATTTTAAATATTTAATGTTACACTTAAAAAAAAATAATTGCGAATATCTCGAGAACGGCACATTTGCCAGAGATGTGCTACACAGTTTTGGATTCTGAAGATCATTTTACATAAGAATAAAAAAAAAATTGAATGGACCGACGAAATGGGGTTGGGGTCTGGACTCTGATTGAACTATTCCAACCTAGTAAACGAAACTATGTTTCATTAAAAAGGAAACCTAGATTAACAAAGATTATCACAAAGTGCGTTACCATCGGATACGTTGCTTTTTTCTTGCAGTTGTAATTAGGTTTCCCTGTTGAATCTTGAATTATCCTGAATAAATGTGAATAAACAATTAAAAATGTGTGTGGAAGCACGGAAAAGAATAGAGGGGAGGAAGATTCGACAGCATTACAGTTAAGTCAAGTAGGAGCTGAAAATATAAGATTCAATTATTATATGTTCTAAAATCGTCTGTTAGAGGTGACAGACACTTGTGGCCGCTAGAAGCTCTAGTGAGCGCTGAGATACACAAAACGACGATTCCAACATCGACAACGTCTGCTACTCGTTCTGATCAATCCTTGATAACGTAATGTTGAGGTGTGTTAATTAAAAAAAATATTTTTTTAATTGCCTTGTTCCTGCGTACTAGGCATCTCTGCACTCTCAGGGCTGCCCTCTGGGCTGAGTTTGATAAATCGCCATCACCCGATAATATAAACTTTATGTAAATCTTTAATCAACATTTAGTAATAAAGAAATCTAATTCAATAATAATAATGCTGAGTGAAGTATCAATAACATTAGAATCTGCTTTTATATAACAGGTGTGAATTATTATTTTTTCTTAGAACCAACGTTCAATTGTGGTTAACTGAATGCAAATAAATGTTTTTACAACGTTTCTGCTGTTGAATCTTGAATTAGCCTTAATTAAATTGAATAAACTCTTAAATACGTGGAAGAAGGGAAAGGAATATATGAGGAAGAGGAGGAGGAAGGGGAGGAGGAGGTGGTGTGTACGATAATAATGTAGTTAAATCAAGTAGGGGCTGAAAAATATTATATTAAATGATAACATATACTGAATCTTCTCTTAGATGTTTTATAAGCAGGTTTCCTAAACTACACTAAATTTAGGCAAGAGGAATGAAGAAATACACACATAAATTTTTGAAAATTAGATTTATTCAATATATTTTATTATAATAAATGTTCAAAAACTATATTTAATATCGAATAATGAAAAAAATTTATTGCTTACTTAGTACAGTTTTGGTTATATTTTATTAATGTTTTTAAAATTTCTACTACAGGAAATGTTGAATGAATAATTTAAAATTTTAATTTAATTACATTTAACTAGCTGCTAATGTTTTAATATCAGATACAAAAAAAATGTTACTTAATAATGGCAGCCTCTCGCATGTGATTAACAACTGAAATATTCTGGTGCGCGTTATTTAAGTTTCCTGCTACTTAAGCTTGTAAAAGTTAGCGCAGTCGATCTACAAATTTATTTGGATCTTGCCAGTAATCAAACACGTTTGCGTCTGCCTTTGCTTCTATTTCATATTCAGAGAAAAGGTCACTTTCAACATCATCCTCATTATCATCGTCATCATCCTCATCATTCTCATTATCATCAGCGTCATTTCTGATTATCACAGATGGAGAATTGTCATGTTGACTACATGCTTCTTTTTCATCATCTTCATCTGCTTCTACTTTTTGTTTCATTACATGCGGTCCCACTTAATGTTTAGACTTTTGAGTAAGGCGGGCTTTCTTCTTGAGTAGTTTTTCAGACGTCTTGAATAGCTTGTTTCTCGTCAGGTTCGAAAATCTTATGCTTTCGATGAATTGCTTTCTTAGGGTTATCAATCTGCCTGTTGCTATCCTGCATTGTCCTTAGTCCTCCAGGTACCTTTGAAATTTGATGGAAGCTCCTCTCATCCTGCTTACGATTCTTTGCTAAGCAAGAGTATTTCTCATGCCTTTTTATATTATCAAGTCTCGACTGCGCTCACTTTTACAAGCTCAAGTAGCTGCAAACATAAATAACGTACAAGAAATTATTTCAATTGTTAATGACATGCGAGACGCTGGCATTATTGAATAATATTTTGTTTGCTATCTGATATTAAACCTTTAGCAGCTAGTTAAATGTAATTAAATTAACATTTGAAATTATTAATTCAACATTTCCTGTAGTTAAAATTTTAAAAGCATTAATAAAATATAACCAACACTGTACTAAGTAAGCAATAAATTTTTTTTATTATTCGATATTACATATAGTTTTTTAACATTTATTATAATAAAATAGATTAAATAAATCTAATTTTCAAAAATTTGTGTGTGTATTTCTTCATTCCTTTTGCTTAAACTTCGTGTAGTTTAAGAAACCTGCTTATAAAACATCTAACAGAAGATTCAGTATATGTAATCATTTAGTCTAATATTTTTCAGCCCCTACTTGATTTAACTACATTATTATCGTACACACCACCTCCTCCTCCCCCTCCCTTTATTACTAAATGTTGATTAAAGATTTATATAAAGTTTATATTATATGGGAATAGCGATTTATCAAGCTCAGCCCAGAGGGCAGCCCTGAGAGTGCAGTGATGCCTAGTACGCAGGAACAAGGCTTTTCAAAAATATTGTTTTAAATTGAAACCCCTCAACATTGCGTCATCAAGGACTGATAAAGTACAAGTAGCAGACGTTGCCGATGTTGGAATCGTCGTTTTGTGTATCTCAGTGCTCACTAGAGCTTCTACCGGCCACAAGTGTCAGTCACCTCTAACAGACGATTTTAGAGCACATAATCATTGAATCTAATATTTTCAGTTTCTACTTGACTCAACTGTAATGTTATCGTATCCTCTTCCCCCTCTATTATTTTCCGTGATACCACACACATTTTTAATTGTTTATTTAACTTGTTTCAGGATAATTCAAGATTGGGCCAGTGTATGGATCTAGGAGTTGCCACATAAAAAGATTTTAGTGTTCAATATTTTAATTAATTGAAAATCGCAAACCACGATTTTCAACCAAGTTTATTAAAAGTAGAACTTTTATACTGTGCGACATATGCGGACAGCACCCAGAATAATAAGGCTGTTTGTGAGTTCATTCCGAGCTTTCAATTCACACCTTGGGAGCTCATTTAGATGAACATACCAAATAACTGTTCCGAAAAAAACAATTCTGGATGCGTGAAACAAGCCTGAGTGGTAGAAATTAATTCTTGATTCTATTCTGAATTTTCAACCCACTTCTTGGAAGCTCATTTAGACGGAATAGCAAGGAATTGATTTCTCACTAACGTATGCCGTTCAATTACAAATAGCCTGAATTGTGCAAGCAAATAAACCGTCCAAATTTTCAACCCACTTCTTGGGAGCTCATTTGGGTGGAAGATCAGAAATCGGCTTGCAATAAATTCAGTAAATATAATCCTACAAGCAACACAAGCCAACTGAAGCTAAAGTAGCCAGTGATTATCACGACACTCATATAATATGTGCGAGTTATAATAATGGGTTACGAGGCGGCAGCTAATCTTGTGCATTGGTTGCGTGTAAAGATTAAAAGTGACACAGAGCTGAGCTCAAATTAAATAATTCAATCCATTGACAGAACAAAAAGATTCCGAAGACTTGTGGGTTTGCCTTATGGATAGGCTAGAAATTCTATGGTAGTCGTGAGATTAACTGGAGCACAGACATTGCACCTCATCTGCCAATAGCCGCACGATCCATGGTTTTCAGTTAGAAAATATTTGGCAACTGATACCTGGCAGTGTTGATAACGTCAGGGAGCTAGCTCAGGGTACAAAAAACTTCTTAGACCCTGTTCTGATTGAAATTAAATTTTGATATTCGCAGACCGCCAACCTTTCGAAGGAGCTCGTCTGCAAAGAATTGAAGTTTTCGAATATTCACGAACGTTCAGAGAACGTAAGTTGTTTTTTTTTGGATAAATAGATAAAAAACCAAATACGCAATCATTCTCGCTGCAGGGTTGTCTACAATAAAATAGTTAAGTCAAGTTCTAATAATCCAAGAGATTTATGAAATGCTCATAATTATTGTGAAAATAAAACCAATTGAAAGTGATAGAAATCCAGTCGTAAAAAATTATACTTCCCTTATTAAAGCCAAATTCGCTCCCTGACACGACCGAGAGTAAGGTAAATAATTGCTCTCAGCATATCGTGTTAGGCAAATAATAAATTGGCTTAAAGAGCAAATAATTGTTTGGTGATATTCCAACAATTCGCCATCGAAGCTACAGCTTTTTAATTTAAAAATAATTCATGATTGAAATAAATTAGATATATCGAACTCCATAAATAAATGACCAGAGATTATCGTCAATCGAGAAGATTTGCACTAATATCAAGCGTTTAATATTTTGTAAATTATCCCTGGCGATATGAAACCGTTACTTTTTGAAAATTGTCATTTTTTACATTTCCCTGGAAATTCTTTTTGAAACCACCCCTATGTCTAATTTGAAGAAATGTGAATAATAGAAGTGTCTCAAGGGGGTTGCCGGATGTGCTCCCAATAGTCAGCAATGAAATTCAAAATTTTTTGGAGACTTTGATACTTTAAAATTCTCATTTTTGACATTTATCTGGAAACTCATTTTGAAACCACCCACAGGTCCATTCTGAAAACTTGAGGATAACAGGGGTGCCTAAGGAGGGTTGTCAAATGTGCTGCTAATAGACAGAAATTAAATTAAAAATTTTTTGGGGACTTTGATACTTCAAAAATTGTCATTTTTGATATTTACCTGGAATTTCTTTTTGAAATCAACACTATGTCTACTTTGGAAAAATGTGAATAATAGGCGTGCCTCAGTAGGGTTTTCGGATGTGGTGCTAATAGTTAGAAATATAATTTAAAATTTTTTGGTGACTTTGATACTTTGAAAATTGTTATTTTTGACAGTTATCTGTAATTTATTTTTGAAACAACCCCTGGTTCCATTTGTAAAACTTGAAGATAATGCGGGTGCCTCAGGAGGGTTTCCGGATGTTATCCCAATAGTCAGAAATGCAATTTAAAATTTTTTGGGAAAGTGGACTTCAATTCAGAATATGTTTCTTCCACATCATAGTGCATATTATGGAAAAAGCTTTGACATCCAGCAAACGTTTATCATTGTTTGTGATTTCTAATTTTACAAATTTATTTTAATTTCTTATTATATGTATATTAAAATATACAAGTATTTTAATTGATTTCATTTTATGATTATTGTAAATAATTTTTTTTAAACATTTTACAATTTTGTGTTTTCATGCAAGTTATTATGTTGCCTTTGTATATATTTGATACTCACGGCCCTGGTTTGTGTGGCAAAGACGATCGTAGTTCGTTCCAGATGGCGCTTGCGTCTGTGATGCTGACGATTCTCATGTCAGTTTTTAATTCTGTTTTTACTGTTTTTGGGTAAATAATCGCGATCGATCGGTATTCGTAAGTAATTTCGGGGGTGAAATTTTATTGTGAAACGTCGGGAGTGCAGTTTTGTCGTGCAAGTGACGTGTTTGAGCGTGTTCTCGAAAATCCACAAGTGGCTGTGTGGTATCGTTAGTGTGTATATGTGCTGGCCGAAGCATGTTTTCCAGCAAGGATTTTCCGGCGTTTCACTGGGATTTTCTGTGCTAATGGGTCAAGCGCCCTCAGGAAAACTATAAAGTACCATCTAAACTTGGCGGTATCACCGTGAAATGTTTATGTTGTCTTAAAAATGCGGACTAAAATAGGCACTTTTTACATGAGTTTTCCGGGCGATGGCCCTTAATAACTCATTGATTTACTTCCTGTGTACTCTGTGACATTGATGTGTACAATTTTAGATTTTCGCCAACCTATTTAAGTTGAACATTAAGGTCATGGAACACTTGAGTAATTTCTTAAGGACCCAAGCATTTTTCAGGATCTAGTTTGGAGTCTCGAGTATTATTATTCAAGTATACCATTTCGCCGACCTTTTAATCCTGCACATTTAATTTTTCGTCATAATACTTTTTAGATCTTTCATTAGCTAGCCGAAGTCATTCATGGGCAAGACTCTGTGTTTCAACTAATTTATCGTTCAGCATTTGTAATATTGTCTTTGGACAATATTGTTTTAAATATTGCACCAAGGCATGGTGACTCCGTTCCAATGAGCCCAAAGACTGTGGGTGGAACGCAGTTGACTTGAGTTGCTTTACTTTGAAAATTCGGCAAAAGGCAGCCATTACTTCACTAGTAAAATTTCTGCTTTGATCGGTTTTAATGGCCCTTGATCAACCAAATCGCGTAATAAAATGTTCTGCAAGAGCCTATTAATAGTGGTGCATTAAATATTCATGAGTGGAATAGCGTCAGCATACTTTATTAAATTTTCATGTATGGTTAAAATGTATTTATTTCCGCGTTCAGCTTCGGGTAGAATTCTCACAATGTCAATCTGGATTTTCTCAAATACTTCAGTAGGGCTGTACGTAATTAGCATTGGCAAACGAGTATTCACGCGAACCAATTTTGTCTTTTTACATTTCTGACAATTTCTTACGTAATTTCTAATTTGTTCCCACATGTTTGGCCAACAAAAATGTTTTTTGATACTATCGTAAGTTTTCGTAGAGCCTTTGCGCCCTTCTACGACCGATGAGTGATACTCTTGTATTATTTTAGCGCGGTCAATCTTGATGGGAATTTCGATTTCCCCATAACAAAATTGTTATTTTGTAATCTCTTTTCCCGAATATTTTCTTCAATTCTTGCTCAAAACGAGGCCACGGAATTTGAAATAGCCCATTACCTACACGTGAAATACTGACTGTTTTAATTTTTAACTCATCCATCGCGTGTCTTAACCCGACGAGTGCATCTGAGATATAAGTTATGTAGGGCCTAGATTCAAATGCCTGTTTAATTATTAAGTTTAAAACGCATTGGTTATCATATTTATAAACGATTATGTTCCCGATTCGCAAATTTTCTGCGGGTTCATTTTTTAAATCGTCGAAATTGAATTTGTTTTCTTTTATTAATTCTTGGCTTGTTTCGGTGGTAAGTTTGTAATCTTCTGGAATAAATTGTACTAAATAACCATTGCACATGTATAATTTATCCTTACATACTTTTAAGCACGACATTTCAGAGGTAGGTTACGGAATGTCATTTTCATCCCCCGTTTCAGAAAAACTATCGGTTCTATCTATTGGAACTGGATCTTCGTTTTCATTTTTATGAAAACGCCGGTAATAGGGAAGAACTATTTCCATCCCGCAGTCAGGTAACATGTATTTTTGTATTTTATCCTTGCAAAGATGATACGAGGGTCTGTTCCTTTTTACAAAACCTTTAGGAACTTGAGTGACCCATTTATTTGAAGTTACTTTAGAACCCGAATTTTGTTTTCTATCTATAAAAACTGTAGAACTATTTTTCTCAAGGGATTCCAAATGGCTATCAAAATGACAACCCCCCTTTGTAAGGATATAAAGGTCAAGCGTCTCGTCACCGACTGATACATTAATAGAGCTATTATTCTCAGAATTGACATTGTTTGAAAGGTTATTGAAGAAAAATTCCTTATTACAAATTCTCTTATTATTTCGTGAGCTTCTAGTGACCGCCTCAGTCGGTGGGGCACCACTTGTATAACCCCGATGCTTTTCTGATTGACACGGATCAGCTGATTTTTCAGAAACCATCACCGAATAGACCAACCGGTTCGGAAAAATAAACGCGTCACACTTTACCAAATGGCACGGATCACTTAATCTTTCAGAAACCATCACCCAATGGACCAATTGGCTTTGCAAATTAATTTCATTAGGCTCTGCCAGTCGGCACGGATCACTCTATCTTTCAGAAACCATCACGGAATCGACCGACTGGCTCGGCAAAATCTCATCACTAGCTTTGTCGCTTAGATCCCAAGCCTCGCTAAGGTGTTTGTTTTCACTAGCGGTTTCATACTGATCGTCACTATCACCGCTCAATTTCGCGTTTACAAAGTAAATGCAAGATTTTGAATTCCCATTATTAACATTGTCATTTACAAAAATTTTCTGTTTCCAAAAATCCACTATCAATTAAATAGTCGATTTCATCTAATTTAGTATCTGGATAGGATAACACAGGTGGTAGATCCTGCAGTATCAACACCTTGTGAGTTCCCTGGAAAGAAGAATCAAGTGGATCAAGGTCTTCACTAGGTGAAACGTCATAGTTCACGTCAAAGTCAGTCTCTTTTTCGTTAGGTGGATTACGTGAGAGTGCATCTGCGTTTGAGTTTGCGGTTCCCTTTTAATAAATAACGTCATCGTCATGTTCACTAAGCTAAAGGCGCCAACGCAACAGTTTAGAACCCAGATTTTTAATATCGTTGCAACCAGACAAGCGGTCTGTGATCAGTTACGAGGGTGAATCGTCTTCCATGAATGTAGGGACGGAAGGTCACTACTCAAAATATTATTGCTAAAAGTTCTTTCTCTATAGTGGCGTAATTTAGTTCAGTATCGGATAAGGTTTGCGAATCATACGCAACAGGAAGTTGATCAAAAGCATTTTGCTGGACCTCGGTCCATGCGAAACGGACACCCTTTTTCAAAAGGTAAGATAACGGTTTGGCTATCGTGGAAAAGTTAGGAATAAAGCGTCGATAATATCCGGCAAGCCCTAAGAACTGTTTAACGTTTTTATCATTTTTCGGACGAGGGAATTTTCGCACTGCCTCCACCTTTTTGGGGTCAGGTTTCACTCCGTCGCGCGAGATTACGTGCCCGAGATAAGCAACATCTTTTCGTAAGAACATGCACTTTTCCGGCTGCAAAGTTAATCCCGCTTCTTCTAATAGTTGTAGCAAATTTCTTAATTTCCAAGTGTGTTTTTTTAGAAAATTCGCTTAAATAACGATATCATACATGTAAACAAACAATTCTACATTATTTAATCCAGATAACACCCTGTAGCTGGACGTATTAACGTAGCTGGACTATTTATAAGCCCAAAGGGCATTCGTTTAAAATGAAAGTCTCCATATCGAGTGGAAAAAGCAGTTTTCCGTCTCGAATTTCGGTGCATTTTTACCTGATGAAATCCAGAAGCAAGATCAAAGGTTGAGAAGTATTTATAGCCTCCCAATTGGTCAAGGATCTGATTTATACTAGCCATTGGATAAGCATCACTAATTGTTTTTTCATTAAGTGTCCGATAATCAATGACCATACGCCATTGTTTAATCCCCCTGGAATCAGGCTTCTTGGGAACAATCGACACAGGTGAATTATAAGGAGAGTCTAAATCCTCTATAAAATCATTTTTTAATAACTTATTAGCCTGATTCAGAATCTTCTCATTATGGATTGGATTGGGGCGATATTGTCTTTCAAAGGTAGGGATCTCGTCTGTGGTATGGATTTCGTTTTCAAGACGTTAGTGGCTCCCAGTATATCGCCCTCGACCTTGAATCTGTAGGGAAATTCAGCAAAGGGGCCGAGCAGGCTGACTCCAGGTCCCACATCGATTTCCTCCAAATATCCCTCTGATAAATTTGAATTTTTAATATGTAGAGTAATTAGATTTCGTATTCGAGCAGGAAGAAGAAATTTATCATTTTTTTCAATTATGTTAACAGACTGTAATTTTAATGTTATTTTTTCATCGGAAAACATAATTGTAGCACAATTTTCTCGAAAAAATTTGATTCCCAACATTCGGTAAGGTGAAATTGGGAAATTATTTCGAACTAGGTGAAATTCAACTTCATTTCATCTGTGTCTTGTCAAGGCGTAATTTACTGCGTATACATGAGTCTTTTAAAAGATTCAATTCACTGCCCGTATCAATTAAAAATGTTGCATTTCCTTCATGAAATGTACGATTTCTAATATCCACCGTCGGGGCTCGGACTGTCTCTTTCTCGCGGATTGTGAGCACTGCACGTCGAATTGGCGCCCTGTCAAAATACTCTTGCCCGTCGCTGCGCTCTGATGACGAGCGCTTTCCGAGTTTAAAGACTCGGCAGAGGAGCCAGCTGAAGAATTTTAATCTTTTATCAATTCTAACATTTTCTCGGCATCATCAGCTCGGCGTTTAAAACAAGCAAAAATTGAGGCTCGGGATTCTATAACCCCGCATAAAATTTGCGTCACCGCTTCACGCCGCTCGAGTTGGCCCCTGACGGCTTAAAAATCATTTTTTCGAAAATTCAACTTTTTAACATATCACTTTGCAGGAAATTTCATGGCACATCTTTCTTCTTCCAGCAAAAAAGTTGTGTCTTTTACGGTTTCTGTAAAAAATCAAAAAAACTTAATTTTTTAGAAAAGAAAATTTACTAAATATTTTCACTTCAACTCGCTCCGAAAGACAAAGTTCTCAATATTTTAAGATGAAAATTTTGAAACTTGTCCTTCAAACTGTTCTCAAGATAATGTGCTATATTTTATTGATTATTGATTTTGTTAAATAAAAAAGTTATACATTTTTTTGTCAAGCAGTATCAAAATAATGTTAGACAATTTTCAAACTCTTCGTTTATCGAGGGAATTTTGAGTAAGCCCATACTTCCAGTAAAATAAGTGTTTATTAGGATATAATGAAGTTTTATGAAAATTATTACTTCGTTTAAATCAATCGTTAACCAAATAGGAGCATTCAAATAGCATTGATCGAGCGCGTGAAAGGTAACAACTTCGGAGCCTCGACCTGATCGACCGCAGTCGTCGCGTCGTCGGGCCCCTGGACTAGCATCATTTTTGTCTATTCATTTATTTGTTTAGACTATTGAATGAAAATTCCAATATTGAACCAACAGTATTTATTTCTTTATTCAGGCAAAATAATTAAGTATTTACATCTTTCAGTACAGGGTGATTACAAATATTCAGCAAAATATATTTTACAACACATACGTTAGATCTTTGGTTTAAGCTATAAAGAAAATTTATTACTTGATGACAATGGATTATACAAAATAATGATGAAGCGAAAAGCTATTCTTTACCCCCAATAATCTAATCATCGTTAGATTCGTACTCGTCATCCGAAGAAAATGCTCTAAATTTTACTTATGCACATTCTTAGGAAATAAAAATAATAACAAAAATAATCTTCATAATCAATAATTTATTTATATCACTTTCATAAGTACTGAAATTTGTATTTGTTCAAGTGAAGTATGTATAAATTTCTTGTTTTTTTGGCTTTGCTAATATTCTTAGCCCAATTTTCTTCATTTCTTGTTCTTTCTCTACCTTCAGTTGGAGTATCTGGCAAACTCGATGACATTTACTTTTTTAATTATTCACTTTCAATATTTATAGATATTTTTGCTTAGGAATCAAATTCAATGTTCTCTAAATTTTGAGAGTCGTGCGTTACTTTCCTAGCTAGTCTTCCAAATGAATTAGAGATACACTCGGTTTTTATTTACATTATGTAAAGCTGCTTCAGACGGAAGCAGAGGAAAACTTTTTATTTATTTAATGACAAGAATAAGAATTCTAAAGTTTTTTAATTTAGATTCTAGGAAAGTCTAAAATCTAAACTAGATAAGTTTATTGTATTGCAAGGGGCAAGGGGCGGCAGCTGGACAAGAACTTTTCATACAGTTAATGACAAGAATAAGAATTCTAAGGTTTCTTAAATTAGATTCTAGGAATGTCTAAAATCTAGCCTAAATGAGTAAATTATATTGCTCTGGCAATAAAACTAAACTAGCTAGTGTGGGCATCGGCAATAAAGCCATTGTTTACAAACATAGGTGTATTCTAGCGGACTAAATGGCGTCGTGCAACCGGGCTCCGAAGTTACTACCACTGACGCGCTCGATTAATGCTATTTGAATGCTCCTATTTTGTTAACGATTTATTTAATCAAAGTGATACTTTTCGGAAAACTTCACTATATCCTAATAAACATTCTTTTACTGGAAGTTTGGGCTTACTCGAAATTCCCTCGATAAACGAATCGTTTGAAAATTGTCTAACATTATATTGATACTGCTTGACAAAAAAATGTATAACTTTTTTTTTTAAATCAATAAATTTTCAATAGTACATTATCTTGAGAACATTTTGAAGGACAAGTTCTCAAATTTTCATCCTAAAATATTCAGAACTTTGCAGGGATTCGAACGAAATTAAGGGCCATTTTTCGATATTTTCCAATTATTCCTACAAATTTAAAATAGTTTGGCTA
>JBAGKK010506266.1:0-14345 GCA_037177015.1 Euceroptres primus | reverse complement strand
AAACGTCTGATGGAAATATAAATCTTCTTCATCATTTACGGACCCCAAAGCCACAAAACTAAAAATTAGTATTTTTATTACTACCTATAATAATAAGTTAGTCACCCACCATTTACACCACATAGGAACCTAGTAGGACTTTAAAAATGATTAAGACAAATTATATCCAAAAGTTGCCCTATTTTTATGGAATCGCCCATCCATATCTAAAAACAAGACGAAAAAATATTGGAGAGAAAATAATTTAAGATGATTTAAAGTATCCAAAAGTATGAAAAACAATTTTGAATTGAAAACTTGTCTTTACCAAAATTAAGGAAATATGATTATATTCCAAAAAAGATATGGGAGACACATAATTTGTTCAAGAATTTAAATTAAAAATTGGAAAACTTGAGGAAAATTACTTAAAATGTATGAAAAAGATAAAAAATATAGAAAAATGCATTCAAAAAATTATGGAAATTCATAGCAATTCAACGTAAATTTATGAAATTTATAAGAAATTTTTTAAAAATGCATCAGAAATTTTTTGTAAAATTGTGGAAAAATATGCGGGAATTTCTGGAATTTTAACTGAAATTTGTGAATGTTTAACATATTGATGTTACATATGGTGTCAGATAATACAGTTAACCTATATATTCATTAGGATCAAGGAGTTACCAATTAGTCACGAATATTACGTCGTTTTAAAGAGGCGGGGTTGAAATTGAACAAGACTAAATGCCAATTCGCAGTTGAACGAGTTAAATTTTTAGGCTACGAGCTAAGTGAGAATGGGATTGAAGTTTCGGACGAGCGAATTGAGACAATTTTGAAAACAAAAAAACTGACGTCAATTATCGAATTACAATCTTTTTTGGGAATGGTCAATTATTATTCGAAATTTATCAGGAATTACGCCTCAATTGTTCATCCGTTATACAAATTGCTACAGAAAAACAAAAAATGGTAGTGGACATCTGATTGTGAAAAAGCGTTTATAGACGCCAAAAAGAGCCTCACGTCACGCGAGGTTCTGATACCGTACGACGGAAATTTACCACTCAAGGTAACGACAGACGCTTCTCCATTCGGAATCGGCGCAGTTTGGTCTCATATTCTCGAGAACGGCACGGAACGCCCAATTGCGTTCGCGTCGAGAACACTATCAAAAGCGGAAACGAATTATTCACAATTTGACCGCGGGAGGAATTAGGTTTGGTTTTTGGGGTGAAAATGTTTCACCAATATGTATATGGGAAACATTTTATTTTAGAAACAGATCACAGACCGCTAACGTTCATTTTCGGGAAGAAAAAAGGGTTGCCCCAAATGGCGGCTGCACGCATTCAACGATGAAATTTATCGGAATTATGATTATGAAATTAAATTCATTGAAGGAAAAAACAACGAAAGCGCGGATTTTCTGTCGCGTTGCGTGGAACGAACAAAAAATTCGATGGAAAATGAATCTGATGATGATTTTACTTATTTAAATTTCGTAACAGACGGGGTAAAAATCATTTCCGCAGAAATTATTAAAGAAGAAACCGATAAAGATCCAGTTTTAAAGGAAGTTAAGAAATTCATTCAGAACGGTTGGCCAAACAAAATATCTGATACGTTAGTGCCATTTGAGCAAAAAAGCAAGGAATTATACACAGAAAAGGGATGTATTATGTGGGGGCATAGACTTGTAATTCCACGGAATCTGCGGGGGGATTTGCTCGCTGAATTACACAGTTCACACATGGGGATTGTTCGTATGAAAAGTTTAGCAAGGTCATACATGTGGTGGCCCAAGATAGACATTGACATCGAAATTTATCAAAAACGTGCCAAACTTGTTTAGAAAACACAAATAATCCCCCACGATCGGTATTACATACGTGGAATTGGCCAAACGGGCCAAATCATCGCATTCACGCCGATTTTTTGGGCCCGCTAGAGAGCGACATGTATTTGATCATTGTTGATGCATTTTCGAAATGGGTTGAAGTTAAGAAGATGAAAAACATCACAGCACCAGAAACTATGGGGGCATTTAAAGAGTATTTTTGCACGTGGGGAATACCTTTTAAAGTAGTCACGGATAATGGCCCAACGTTCACTTCCGAGTTATTTTCGGAGTTCATGAGAAAAAATGGAATTCGTCATATTAAAACGGCCCCTTATCATCCCGCAACCAATGGGGCAGCTGAAAACGCGGTAAAAACTTTTAAAGCTAAATTTAAATTGCTAAGGGGGGAAAACGACAAGCGAGATGCTTTAGAAAAATTTTTATTTCATTATCGTTCGTCGCCGCACTGCACAACCGGTGTATCACCTGCAAAATTGCAAGTTGGGAGGAAATTCCGAACCAGGTGGGATTTGCTCAAATCAGAGGTAGGAGAAAGAGTGTCACAGAGGCAAAGCGATCAAAAATATAATTTTAGAGATAATAGAGATATTGCGTTCGATATGAATGAGGTTGTAATAACAAAAGATTATGCGAGCGACAAATGGTAGAAATCAGAAATTGTGGAAAAACTAGGTCCCGTATCTTATAAGGTTCGCACGGATGACGATAGAATGTGGAAAAGGCAGGTAGACCAGATTCGTCCTTGCGAATTGTCGATGAATAACAAAAATGTTTTAGATCAAGAAAGTGGTATGGAAAACTTCGAATATGTGTTTGAGGGAAACCAGGAATGTTCGGATCAAGTAACAGCGCAAAACAATTCAAGTGCAAACCCTGTATACGTGGGCGAAAATATTGTATCGTTGGAATCGTCGATCGTGCGTGACCATAAGACAAATGTAAACGACACGCCAGGCACTAATAAAGAACAATTTGTAAGCAAATTTAAGTGCGGAGGATTGTAGTGTATAAGGAATCACTAGAGGGCGCCTCGATCGGCGCCACCTTCATGTACGGAGACATCAGTCTTCCGGCAGCCATTATACCATTAATACATAATTAATATACTTGTAGTAAAAGTGTCTTATTGAACCTTATCCTTTCCCTCTCCAAGACATTACAGTAATATTACACTTTTAGTGTAAAATTGCAGTGATTAACGTTGGAGTTTTACACTAAAAGTGTAATATTACCACGTGAGTCAGTGGACATAAAGATACATTTACAACGGATTTTTTTACAGTGTACTCATACTTGTTTAAATAAATCAGATATAGGTATAATAGTCAATTAAGTATTATTGTCTATAAACAATAGCACAGACTGAGTCAGTAGACTCTTAGCACGATAGAAATGGATGAAAACAAAAAGAAAATAAACAGTGCCAGCCCGTGACATTTTGCCAAACCGTAACGCAAAAATAATATCCCACGTTGAACCTGGATTCAGTTTAACTCAAAAGTGTCGGTAAATCAGATTTTTCTTCTGGTATCGATTTGGTAGTGTCTTCTGAGTATTTTAAGTCCAAAACGAAAAAAATCGGCAATGGGATTTTAAAATAAACTCAATTTTAGTGATTTTTGATAGGTTAAAAGGTCTTTTTCCACGAAGATCGGTAAAAATCATTTTTCTTTTGAGTCTTCATGTTCATTTGAATGCGAGAAACGATATCCCCAAGTGAAACATTTAAAAAAAGTTGAAAACCAAAACTTAAATTTAAAAAACAAGTCGAAAAACGTGATTTTTGCTGGTTAAAAAATGACTAAACTAGGCGTTGAAAGTATTTGCGATTGCTACCTGTGTGTTTTAGCACGTACAACAAAGCTTTCAAATTTAGTTAAGAAAGAAGATGTTTTTCCGCCTCGTAAAAGTATTTTTGTTGATGTTACAAACACAAACTCTATTGGTAAGTGAGAGAATATTAATTTTTCGCTAACTGGTTTCAAGTTTACTTTCAAATTCTGTTTCATTCGCCGGAAACAAAAAATTTGTTAAATATTTTTTCAAATTTGTGTTGCAGAAAAAAATGATGCTCCGGCGACTGAGATTCGATGCACGAGCTGTTTTAATGTAATTTCTAGAGGATTACGTCCTACGTGTACGTCGTCTTTACGTGTAGAAAATTTCACAGCTTCTATAGAACAAGCTGGTTCAAAAGTCGTAGATCCAGTGATTTATTCTCTACTAAAAAGAAAAGTTGAAGATAGAAATAATACAAGACCGCCTGGAACTCTTGTGCCCCTGGCTTCTATTCATTTATAAATTTTAGAAGGAAAAAAATTGTGAGACTGAAAATATTATTCAAATGCATGGAACTGAAAAAAAAATTCCCACTAAATATATGAATCCTTACATTTTGTGAATTAAAGAATAAATTTAGGATAGTTTAAAATATTTACTTAAAGAATAATCAATTATGGTAAATAATACAGGGTGGCCGTTTTCAACAACGAAAAAAATTCCCGGTCATTTCCCGCTCATCAACAATTTTTTCCCGGTCATAAAATAATAATTTCCAATTAATAATAGTTAATGCAATGGGTTTTAGAAGTTTTGAAATGTTTTTTATTTAATATTCTGAACATACAAACATGAATTTCTTTTTGATTTAACAATAAAATAGTTTATATTATTGAAGAAGTACAAATGGAGGTTTTTCAACATTTTATATGTTTCTAAAAGTAAGATTAGGCTATTTTATGTAATGAAATGTCACTGAGAGTTGAACAAGAGCATAGGTTTTAAATCTATGTAAGATAGATATTTTAGGTTCAACTAATCCATAATGACTAAAGTGTGATATTAAAATATATAAACATTTACATTTTGTAAACGAAATGTGATCGCAGAGTGTTATTGTTAAACGAAAAATATTTTACCTTTATCGTACTAACATTTCTATAATAATAAGTTTTATTTAATTACTCAGTTTTTTAATCTCTTAATCAATAACTTCCGCACTTTTTCGTGCATTTTCTAAAAAAAAATTTTGAAAATTCCCGGTCAACAAAAAAATTCCCGGTCATTTCCCGGTTTTTCCAGGTAACAGAAAATTCCCGGTTTCCCGGTCCAGCGGCCACCCTGTAATAATATAAATAATTAATTAATGTCAATAAAATTTTAATTTATATATTTCAAAATATCTATTTTAAAAAATAAAATTTTAATTTAATTCAATATAAAATATAAAAATAGTTTATTAATACTTTTTAATTATTATAATTGTTCCTTAAGTAAATATTTTAAACTATCCTACTTTAATTCTTTATTACACATAATGTAAGGATTCTTATTATATAAATAATTAATTAATGTAAATAAAATTTTAATTTATATATTTCAAAATTTCTATTTAAAAAAATTAAATTTGAATTTAATTAAATATAAAATATAAAAATAGTTTACTAATACTTTTTAATTATTATAATGGTATAATGCAGCGAATCTCATAACAATGAAATTATTGCCGGCGGCAATAATTTCATTGTTATGAGATTAAGGCCAGTTACAAAAATTAAAATTATTAACATATTGATCAATTTAATTTTAATTATTTGAATCAGTTTTCTTATAGAATTAGAAAAATATGAAAAGAAAGTTGATGAAAATCGGTTAATATTTTGAGTTGATTCGGCCTATTAAAATTCGATTTAATAACTTCTTAAAGAATTTTATTATCTCTGAACTGGCTCTAATTTTCTTACAATTGAAAGGTCGCGTGAAGCAAGAGACCGCCCGTACGAGTAAAAAAAAAAATATTGCTCGGCGTTAGAAAAAAAGGAACAATGCCTTCTGTGAATGAAGGGTCAACCTTTTAGAGTGTAGAATTTAGAGCTTAGACTAGAGTTTCAGAGAACGGGATTTTCATTTTTATGGTCGACGCAGGCACATATGTCAATGGAGAATCAAGGACAAGGACAAGAGAGGTCCTTGATTTTCAAGGACCTAGGATATCAATCAAGGACCTTTAAGGACAAGAATAGTCAAGGATTAATAAGGCCTTGTCGTTATTTTCCTTGTTCCTCGACATTCCTCGCTCGACGGCATCACTATCTAAAATTAGCTAATATTTTAGTCGGCATTATGGGACATAGTAGTATGTATTCATGCACTTGGTGCTATGCTAAAAAAGACAAATTAACCATTTGTGGTGAATATAGAACTGTCCATAATGCGATGGAGAACTATAATAAATGGCAAGAGGCAGGAGCAAGGAAAACTGACGCAAAAGAGTATAAAAACTGTATACATGCTCCTGTGTTTTCAACAGAACATGATAGATCATTTCTTCTCATCATTCCTCCGCCAGAATTACATCTCATGTTAGGTGCGGTAAATAAAATGTATACACATTTGTTAGAAAACTGCGAAGAGGATGCGCTTGTGTGAGCTAAAGCATGCAATGTCAAACTAGACGATCGTCACGGAGGTTTTAGCTTCAATTGAAATGCTTGTAAAGAATTGCTTAAAAAAATAGATATTCTACGTTCATGGGGCCGAAGCATGGGGCGCTTGACGTATGTGAAAGCATTTGAGTGTTTCGACGCCGTCGTAAAAGCATGCTTCAGTTACGAGCTCGATCCTACTTATAAACAGAAAATTGAAGATTTTGAAAAAAAGCTACTTCGATTTAGGAATATCAATTACTCCAAAAGTTCACGCAATTTTTTTTCACGTAAAAGACTTTTGCGAGCAAGTGCAAAAGGGACTACAATGAGCAAGCTATGGAATTTGTACACTCAGACTTTAAAGATACATGGGAGAAGTACAAAGTACCGATTGATCATCCTGATTATGATGCGAAACTTTTACGGGCTTTGTGTGAATATAACAGCCTACATTCATTTTAAATGTACGTGAATTAATTTTTAACTGTAAATAAAATTTTTATTGATCAATTTAAGTATGATATTCAAATATATGTACGTTTTGTTAATAAATAAATTCATAATGGAAATAAGTATCAAAATGCAATATAACTATAATTATTTACCATCACCGCCATTCATCATGCATACAAAAATGACCAAAGAGTTGCAAAATTACAGCCTCGTGCGCGCATTGTTCGCTCTCCAGTTGATGCTGGAGCGCGCACAATGAAAAAATTTTAGCATTTTACATATAAAATCGTAAGCTTCAAAATGAACGCTGGTGATATACTTTTTATTGCACCTATTATAAGAAAAAGGCCCAAAAATGAGCAAAAATCACGTTTTTCGACTTGTTTTTTAAATTTAAATTTTGGTTTTCAACTTTTTTTAAATGTTTAACTTGGGGATATCGTTTCTCGCATTCAAATGAACATGAAGACTCAAGAGAAAAATGATTTTTACCGATTTTCGTGAAAAAAGTCCTTTTAACCTATAAAAAAATCACTAAAATCGTGTTTATTTTAAAATCCCATTGCCGATTTTTTTCGTTTTGGACTTAAACTACTCAGAAGACACTACCAAATCGATACCAGAAGAAAAATCCGATGTACCGACACTTTTGGGTTAAACTGAATCCAGGCTCACCGTGATCCAATTTATAAAAACTTCAATAATGATTTTTACCATTATCGACATTCTCTACGTTGGTATCCACTACCACAACACAATCACATATTATTGAATATTTTAGGTTCAATTATTGACGAATTAATTTAAAATATTACCTTATGAGGTTGGCAAACCCATGCCAAGGAAACATCGCTCATTTCGACAAATAAATGAGTTTTTTCACTCATTTGCCTTCTCCAATCGAACTTCTTCTTTAAATAAACTTATGGAAGCCAATTTTATGGTTTCTTCAATGCAGTCAACAATTATTAAAAAAAAAGAATCGAATATCTTTTCCAAAGTCAAGCATTTGATTTTCTTAAAGATAATAAATCGGAAAATATGAAGACTTGAAGATAAATCATATTATTCATTTTGTTTTATTATAAAAATAAACTTTCGTTTTTGAAACTGCACTAGGAACACGCCAAGAGAGTCCCGGTGGCTCAGGCGATAGCGGTCAGGGTTCCGAGCAGGAGGACTGGGGTTCGATCCCTGTGCCGGTACCAATGGAAATTTTTCTATGTACTTCAACGGCTCCGGCGGTTAGGAACCCATCTTAAACTGTAGGTCCCCCCAAAAGAGGTCAGTGTCCTCCCATGGAAGAGGCTCCATGTTGAGGGGCAAAGTACTTGGGGGTCACTGGTCGACTTTGAGAGTCGCGGAAAAAGAGTTAGCGATTTCCGTGCGAAGAGACTCCATGTCGAGGGGACTATCACTCGCTGGTCACTGATCGTTTCCGAGTAATGTATACGCATACATACTTACACTATACATTACACACCAGGGCAATGAGCTGAATGTGGTCACCTAACTCGATCTTAAAAAAGGATCGCTCCACCCACCCTATCCTACCCGGAATTTGAGTTCTGGCTAGGGAGGCTGTCGAATGTCGCAGTGACAAAAGCTCACTTTGATTTGCAAAGAGGCACGCTTCTGCTACTGTGCTATAGGGCACGGCTGGCATCTGAGAGATATATTTCGAGAACGTTGGAAACAACGAAAACACCAAGTTCCAACTCAGTAGGGGTGCTCGAGTTCAGTGTGTTGCCCTGAGGAAAAAAAAACAAGGGTATGGCACAATGGGCAGTAATGTCTCAGCGCCAGAGGATGCCAGGAAGCTCCTGAGGCCTCCTCATCCACTATAAAACTTTAAATTTAACTTTTAGGGACATGCCAGGCCGTGACGTTTTGACTGTTTGAACTAGTGTCATAGGAAAAATATAATATTAAGAATAACCGAGAATAGTGGTCATTATTTCGAGGCATGGGAATTACTCTTTTAAATAATATTTATATTTAAAAGTGAAACGCATTTTGTTTTTAACGCTAGAGACATTGAATTGTATACTTAGCGTGGAATCACCCATATATTCATTTGATTTTTATTATTACTTTCCCACAGAACAGATACCTGCGAATCTTTATAACTTTTTTGTTCTGAATTTACCATCCTTCAACATTTAAGCAAAAAATAGCAGCATAATAGTGATAAGTTGGTCCGATTATATAAAAATTTACCTTTAAAATGAGCTCAAGAACATTGAAAAACGTTTATTATTTCAAAGGTTATTTAAAATTTAAGAAAACATTGAAATTTACACTATTTTTTAAAAATTGACAAAATATATTCATTTTGGTCTCTTTTTTTTACAGAATTTGATAGCTTTCAGCCTATTTCAGAAAAAAATTTTATTCATGAAATAATCAAAATTAAGAGAAGTTACGTAATCATCGAAAAACACTACTTGGTGATCAGAATTATTCTGACCAGTAGTGTAATATAATGACTTTTCTTATTTCCTTAATCGATTTTCGAAAATTCTTTGAACAAAAATGGATTTTATTACTTTGTTTATTCATATTAAAAGTTGTATTAATTAAATTGAAAAAATACTTTTAAAAAAATCTTCAGATGAGAATTGCTGTTCAGAAAGAGTTCTTTTTTCTAAATAAAAGTTCAAGAATTTCAGAAAAATAGTTTAAGATTTTTGAACATTTCCTTATTAAATATTTTGAACGAGATCAGAGGTTTTAGGCCTAATAAAACTATTTTTTTTAATTATTAAAAAGGTCTTTTGAAAAAATAACTGGAAAAATTTCTAGTCAACAAATAAATTCCCTGTCATTTCCCAATTTCCCCGTCCAGCGCCATCCTAGATTGTTGCGAATAAGTTAAGAACTTCAATTATTTCGACTTTTTTGTGGAAAATTTTTTAAAATTGACGTCTTAGCTATTGCAGCGCTTTTGCGGAATAAAAAACAGATGAAAAGAAAAAGTAACTTTATTCACACTTTGGTTGATCCAGCATTATCTCTGCTGACGCTTCAACTCTTTGTACTTGACTATTTAACCAAGAAAAGTAACGCAAGAAAGTCGTTAATTTATGACACTATGAGATTTAAATGTTTATAAAAATATTCGTGTCAAATTTTTCAATAAAAATTATCATTTTCCGCTTAAAAATATAAATTTTCGGTTTATCTCGATAACTGTTCCAGACATCAAAACGGTGTTGAAAAAATTTTTTGAGTTTTTAATAATAAATAAATTTGGTCATTTCCCTTTTTTCCGAAACTATTTTAGTTTTTAATCAAGAAAAATTCACGTTATACTTAAAATATTAACGATTGTTTAATTATTTCTAAAGAGCTAATATAATGAGGACATGTCGTCCGACATGTTACTTAAGTGTATTTTTTAAAATATTTTCAAAATACTCTGGAGCGTCGATTCAGGCCGGGTTTCGGACATTGAAAATAGCCGACTGGTTCCGAAATTTTTCTAAGTTCAAACCCCCAATTTTTCCGGCACTGTAAAATATGTATATTTAATTTTAATTTTTATTGATATCAAATTAAATTATACTTACGGGTACTCTCGTGGTCTCGCAGTCGATAGAATTTTGTAAATTGTTGATAGGACAAAGTTTCGACTGAAAGTATTCCATAAATTCGAAGGAAGCAGACGAAAATTTAGAAAGAGATGGTCAATAGGAGAAGCCACATTTGATAGAAATATATTTTCTGCACAACATCGACACTTTCGACGAAATCGGAGTGCAGCCCCAGCATTCCAAGACTTTATTCTTCATTATGATAATAAGAATTTGGTCATTTGTTGGGATAAACGGCGTCGAAATCGAATATTAGGAAGTCAATACTATTACTGAACGAGCTCATATGACCATGGCGAGATTGACTTTCAACTGGTCTGATGGCTCAGGCGGTAGCTTGCTTGGCTAATTTAGCCATAATGTAAATAAAAAATAATTGGATGAAATGTAGCCATAATATAAATAAACAATAATTGGATGAAATTTTCAATGAAATTTTTCTACAAAATATCTGTGCCACTCTCTGACCTAAAGTCAGAAATATGCAAATTGTCAGTAAAATATATTATATTATATATTATAATTATTATAACTCAAAACTTGTTCAAAAGACTAGATTAATACTTTCAATAAAAAATATAAATGCTTACAAATGCCTATAAAGGCAAATAAAAATTAATAATTTTTATATAAAGAATACTTTTTGAGAAGAAAAAAGATAAATCTACGAAAAAGCACATTTTCAATCAAAAACAATTGTTAAAAATTATAATATGTACATAATTTTAATAAATTTTACAAAGAATTAAATAAATAAGCATATAATTAAATAAAATAAAAAAAATATTCGGGCAGCAAGAATCAAACGCGCAGCCTTCCGCCTATAAACCAAGCAAGCTACCGTCTGAGCCATCAGATCAGTTGAAAGTCAATCTCGCCATGGACACATGACCTCGTTAAATAATAGTATTGACTTCTTAATATTCCATTTTGACACCGTTTATCCCAACAAATGGCCAAATTCTTATTATCATAATGAAGAATAAAGTCTTGGAATTCTGGGCCTGCGCTCCGATTTTGTCAAATGTCGGAGTTATGCAGAAAATATATTTCTGTCAAGTGCGGCTTCTCCTATCGACCATCTCTTTCTAAATTTTCGTCTGCTTCCTTCGAATTTATGGAATACTTTCAGTCGAAAATTTGTCCTATCAACAATTTACAAAATTCTATCGACTGCGAGACCACGAGAGTACCTGTAAGTATAATTTAATTTCATCTTAATATAAATTAAAATTAAATATGCATATTTTACAGTGCCGGAAAAATTGGGGGTTTGAACTTAGAAAAATTTCGGAACTAGTCGGCCATTTTGAAAGTCGTTTAACGTTCACCCTTAACTAAATTATGTATGAATGTAAATTTTTCTACCATAAATGATGAAAATTCTTAAATAATGATGAAAAATTAGTGAAAAAGAATTTTCAACTTGTTTTTAAAAATAAATGCGAAATATGCGCGGAAGTGTTCAAACTTTTTTTTTAAAGTGATACTATTTAATTTTAATAAAAAATATTTATAAAATTTGTTTGAATTTTGTTTTTCTAAAATGATCATTTTTATTACAACCAAAGCTTTTGTAAAACCTTCAAGTATCCACTTATGAAAAATATTAGATATATAAATAAAATATTACATATTCAAATATTTTTTTAAAAATGAACATTTAAATTTTGGCACTTGTTTTTGACGATTTTTTCTTCTCGTATTCATAATTTTTCACTTTCTTTAATAGTTCCGGTTCCCTATTTATCAGTCGATCGTACATAGTACCACTGGTACCACATTTCCCTAAAATTAATTCTTTTGAGGTGATCCTCCAGAAATATAACTCCTCCATGAATATAACCTCGAGGAGATAACTCCATGAAAGTGATCTGCTTTCACTTCTTTAATAATATCATATTTTTCTTGGAATTTTAAACGTTTTCTCTTCTTTTTCTCCAACATTTTTTTCAACATTCAAGGCGAATTAATGTTGCTCGCTCTGTTACTACCAGTTGCTACGGTACTGCTTATATACTGCTCGATGACCGTTACCTTCCTCTCTACCCTCGGACCCCCTCATCCACTGAATGCCGCCTACCAAAATTTTAGGAACAGCCTAAATCGACGCTCCAGTGTAAATAATTTATGTCTGTTGATACTGCTTTTGTTTTTGAAAAAAATCAATATTTTTGTTTTTATGAGAAAACAGCTTTTTACTCGAAGGACTGTTTTAGCAAAAAACAAAAAAGAACAACCTGTAAAGTTTGTTCTTTATATGTCAGAGAATTTTAGAAAATTGGTATTGGTGTTTGAGAAAATTAAGAAAAAAAATATTTTTAAAAATTCGTCATTTGGGTATTTTTAAAAATTTCTCACGTTAGTCGGTGGGCTTTGAAAGAGTGCAAACTGCCCTACCAAAAGAAGAAAAGAGCAGTGAATTCTGTTAGTTTTTAAAATATCTATCAATTGAACAAAAAAATTAAGCCATTTTACATATAAATTAGTAAATTCTCTAAATAACATCAAAATGTGATGAACATTTTTTATCGAAACGGCATAATACGCTTCTTTATGCTAAACAAAAATTCAGCACTAGGTGATTCCATGACATGTATGTATGGTCCATGCTTATAAGATTTTCTTTTATTTCGCTCCTTAAAACAACACGTGCTTACATCGCGAAGTAGTATAAAAAGAAGTATCTAATGTATTTGTAATGATGGCAAACAGACCGATCAATCTTTCCCTCATGCTGGAAAAAAAATTAATTCTGACCGAAAATCCTCAAAATCTCTCCAAACTTCACTTGAAGAATTTTTTAGCACTCCGCTCAATTCCTTATAGTGTAAACAATACCATTTTTTCTGAACTTTCGCACACAATATTGTACAGTTGTAACTTTATGTCTCGCCTTCTTAGTTACTTTTTTCTATAATTCGAGTCTCGCATTTGGAATAAAGAACATAAATTAATTTGAATATCGACATCTTAGAAATGCATCATAAGTTTACCCTCATCTGCCAAGCGACATCAGTGCAAAGATATTAGTACCTAGATGCGACAAGGAATTTCAACCGCCACATGGAGGTAGTTGAAGCTACTTATTCTGTTTGTGGAGTTATTTTCGGCCTCCACATGGCGGTAGTTGGCGCTACCTGTTCTGTACTATGTTTGTGTGTACTACTACTTCTGTTATATATATATATGTATGTATGTATATAAATAATATATAGCTATTATACTTTTAGATGCGCGGCCAAAAAGCGCAGTAAGCCGTTTATTTTTAGTGGCGCGAAGTTCAAGTTTTTGAAATCCACATTTTTATAACCTGATTTTTTTGAAAAACTAATGAAAATATAATTAGGATAATAATCAAAGAGTGTTTATAAATTATTAAAAATTGATATCTCGTTATATCAGTCCTTTAAATGTATGTTCACCAATTATGCCTTTATATCTTATTCAAAATGATTCTTATTGTTATATATAAAACGAATGAATCCAGGGACTAATCAAAAATACTGCAAATAGTACATTATTCGCCAAGTTTAAACGCAAATTTTTGTGAGAGCGTAGTTTAAATCGATTTATAAATATTCAAAATTATGCAATTAACAAATTATAAAAATAACGAATTATTAAATTTCCCCAAATTCTCAGATTTCAGAAATTCAAGTTTGCCGAATTATAAAATTAACGACAATGATATCAATTTCATTAAGTATTAGGTAAATTAATCATTATATATTTATAATTAATTAATTACGAATGTAATATATGTAATAAAACAATGTAATAATTTTAATAATTAATTATCCAACTTATTTAAAATAAAATAATCTTCTGCAACTTTAGAATTCAGCCAATTTTAATTTTGTGAATTGAAAAATTTGTGGGGCATTTAATAATTTGTTAATTTTATAATTCTTTAACTGTACAATTCTTAAATTTTATAAGTCGCTAAATTTGGATTTCGGAAATTTGAAAAATCAGGCATTTATAATTCGTTATTATTAATTTATTCGTAAATAAATTTGT